>JAQQPU010021382.1:0-14745 GCA_029168905.1 Artemia sp. Kazakhstan ARC1039 | reverse complement strand
CGTGTAAACTTCGGAAGGAGCTCCTTGAATTAGTAATCAGAAGTTCAAGTGCCGTTCTTAAGATTCACAGTGATCGGAGGGTGAATACCCCCCCCCTCCCACCTGGTATTTTTCCGAAATGCATGTGATAGAAACTTTTAGATGGCCATTTATTGTCGTATAAACTTGGAAAAGAGCTCAGTCGATTGGAAATTGAAAGGGCTAGGGCCCTTCTTAATAGTCGAAAGTATTGTAGGGCAACCAACCCCCCTCCCACGTCCACCATTTCCCTAAACACGTCTAATCAAAATTTTCTGATAGCCATTTTTTTCAACGTAGTTAAAAGGTCCGGAAATTATGTATTTGAGGACGCCAACCCCCCTATTGCCCTCAGAGCAAGGGTCGTAAGCTATGTCATGGGGGCATATAAGGTCTATATAGAAATGTGATCGTATATACTTTAGAGGAGGCTCTTTGGATTGCTAATCAGAAAGTTTAGGGCCCTTTTTGAGATTTAGAGTCATGGGAGGAGGGATACCCCCATTCCACAAACCTTGTATTTTCCCGAAGTGCATCTGACCAACATTTTGAGATGGTCATTTGTTGCCGTAAAAACTTCAAAAAGAGCTCTTTCGATTGGAAATTGAAAGGGATAGTGCCCTTCTTAACAGTCGTAAGTGACTGGAGGGCAACTAAACCTTCCTCCTACGCCCACCATTTAACAAAACACTTCAAATAAAATTTTGATACCGCCAATTTGTTCAACGTAATTGAAAGGTCCGAAAATGATGTCTTTGAAGATAACAACCCCACCCCCCAGAGCCCTTAGGGCAAGTGTTGTAAGTTTTGCCCTGGGGGCATATAAGGTATATATAGAAAGGAAGATCGTATAAACTTCGGAGGGAGTTCATTGGATTGGTAATCAGAAGCTCTAGTTCCCTTTTTAAGATTCACAGCGATCGGAGGGTGAATACCTCCCCCCCCACACATCGTAATTTTTCGAAATGCATGTGATAGAAGCTGTGAGATGGCCATTTGTTGTCGTATAAGCTTGGAAAAGAGCTCAGTCGATTGGAAATTGAAAGGGCTAGGGCCCTTCTTAATAGTCGAAAGTATTGTAGGGCAACTAACCCCCCCCCCCCTCCCAGGTCCACCATTTCCCTAAACACATCCAATCAAAATTTTCAGATAGCCGTTTTGTTCAACGTAATTAAAAGGCCCAGAAATTATGTCTTTGAGGATAACGTCGACCCCCCCCCTCACAGCCCTCGGGACAAGGATTGTAAGTTATGTCCTGGACCATATAAGATTTATATAGAAAAGGTGATCGTATAAACTTCAGAGGGGATCATTGGATTGGTAATCAGAAGCTCTGGTTTAATTTTTAATATTGAGAGTCATCGAAGGGTGGATACCTCCCCCCCCCCCCTGCACACACCTCGAATTTTTCCAAAATGCATCTGATAGAAATTTTGAGATGGCCATTTGTTGTCGTAGAAACTTCGAAATAGGCTCATTCGATTAGAAATTGAAAGGACTAGTGCCCTTTTTTTAGTCAAAAGTGATCGGAGGACAACAAGCCCCCCCCCCTTACGACTATAAATTTCCAAAACACATCTAATCAAAATTTTGAGATAGTCATCTTGTTCAGTGGAGTTGAAAGGTCTGGAAATTATGTCTTTAACAACCCCCATAACTTCTCAAGACCAGAACATAATTTGCACTTCAATAAAAAAACATGGCTGTGAATTTTCAGTTTAGTATACATATACTGATATATATTCTTTAAAGTTTTAATAATGTTTAATTTTTTAAAGTTAAAAAAGTTAAAACATTTTATACGTATTTTGTCTTTTAATGTCGTAGGATGAAAGGATTAGAATGGCTTTTGAGTCTTCAACGGGAAAGTGAACGCAAAACAGATATTTTTGTTTAACAAAACACAAAACAAGATAAATTTATTCTAAAATAAGATTAATCACTGATAATTATATATTATAACTATTAAGCTATTATATTAAGAAATTTATACATTTTGATGTGCTATATTACTGAAATTTTGAGATAGCCATTTGTTCAAAAGCAGTCCAAAGATCACACAGCAAAACCTTGGAGGTTGACAACCCCCCCCCCCCGAGTCTGGGAGCCAGGGTTGTAAGTTATGGCGCGGGGGCATGTAAGCTTTTTATGGAAGGTGGGGTTGTTTCAACTTTAGAGAAAGCTCATTTGATTGGACATTTATAGTTATATCGTCCTCTTAGGAGTCGAATTGATATAGGGTAACTAGCCCCCCTCCGTCCCTGACAACCTGTTTTCCCCAAACGCATCCAATAAAAATTATGAGATAGCCATTTTGTTCACAATAGTTCAAGGAGCATATAACAATAGCTTCAAGGTGTACACAACCCTCCAGAGTCCAGTTGCAGGGGTTGTGAGTTATGCCCCGGACATATAAGGTTCTTACGGAACGGATGGTCGTATAAACTTCGGATCGGTTGAGGTTCATTCGATTCGAAGTCGGAAGTTCTAGTGC
The DNA here is from genome assembly GCA_029168905.1 of Artemia sp. Kazakhstan ARC1039. Taxonomy (NCBI): domain Eukaryota; kingdom Metazoa; phylum Arthropoda; class Branchiopoda; order Anostraca; family Artemiidae; genus Artemia; species Artemia sp. Kazakhstan ARC1039. Next base: position 12,233 of record JAQQPU010021382.1, on the reverse strand, counting down.
CTATTTTAAGAGTCAAAAGTGATAGGAGGACAACCAGCAACCCCCCCCCCCCCCCAATCCTATCATTCCCCAAAACAGATCCAATCAAAATTACAATAAATAGCCGAGTCAAATTCAAAACGAGCAAAATTAGAATGAATAGGGTTGATAACCCCCATGTTTTCTCAAGACCATAACACAATTTGCACTTTACTGAAAACAAAATATGTTTGAAATGTTTTCACTTTTTTCACTTTCATAAATAAAAAGTTATCAAAACTTTAAGGAATAAATATCAGTATTTGTCAATTAAACTGACAATCTACGGTCATTTGTTTTATGTTTTTCTGTTTTTTTTTCAGTAAAGTGCAAATTGTGTTCTGGTCCTGAGAAGGCATGAGGGTTATCAGCCCTACTCATGTTAATTTTTTGCTCGCTTTGAGTTTGACTCGGCTATTTATTGTAATTAAATAAAAAAAACAAGTTTTTTTTAATTGAAAGTAAGGAGCGACATTAAAACGAACAGAAATTATTCCGTATATGAAACGGACTGTCCTCTCCTCAACACCTCGCTCTTTACGCTTAAGTTTTTTATTGTTTAAAAAAATAAATTTCTGAGACAGAGTCAAACTTCAGCGTAAAGAGCGAGGCGATGAGGAGGGGACAGTCCCTTTCATATACGGAATAATTTCTGTAAATAATTTTATATACTGGAATTATATACATATTTCCATTTATATACTGGGAGGAGGCGAGTTGAATCATTATAGACATTCAGTGCATGGAAGTGTTTATTTAATATGTGAGTTTTGTTTCTTATTTATTTATATTTTTTCTTTATCTTTATGTGTTTAGTATGTTTTATTGTGATGTAAGTTAAGTTTTTTTTTTTTATTTTATTTATTTATTTTATTTTATTTTTTTCCGTTGAGAAAGGCTCCCGGATGTGGGGCCGAAATATTCGGAGCTTTTGTGCATAATTAATTGTTTTGTATTTAACTGATTTAGAGAAAATTAAACCCGTTTTTCTTGTTTAAAAATTTTTTTGTGAATAATTTCTGTTGGTTTTAATTTTTAATGTCGCTCCTTACTGTCAGTTAAGGAAATAGTTTTTTGTTTTATTTCTGAATGTCTTTTAATTAATGCAGCTTTAATTTTGGCTCACCGTACAGGAATAATTAAAACAAAATTTACATATTAATTTTACTTTTTTTGCTAAATGGCTTTCCCAAAAATTTTTTCTGACGTAACTTACGAATTATCTTGAAAACTTACACACAGCAATTTGGTGTTATGATATCAATCGCCTGCTAAACGCTTCCATGATATGACTATTGCTGGTGCTTTTGTTTACTCTCTCCATGTTTGCCCAAAATGGATTCATCTTCCTCTAATTAAATCGGAAAGGATTAGCTTTAGGTACCTTTCCTTTAGGTACCAGATCCCCCATGCTCCATAAATTTTATTTAGCCTAATTGATAACAAATTTAAAGAATCACTCTTCAATGAAAATGTGTGTCTTGAAAATATTTCTTCATTAGGAAGTGGGAACTTTTGGAATCACATATTCTGCTTTTTTTTGTAATGCATTGTCATTGTGCTGGGATGACCTTTTATGCTTTTTTTCCCTCCAGTCTTTTGTTTTCTCTTTTGTTCTTCCATTTCGTCTAGAAATCTTCCAATTGCTTGGTTCTGCTTTCCAAATATTCATTTTTTAATCTAACAAATTGAGCTCTAATCTCTGTTGTTTAGGGTCGTAGTTTTGTTAATAACCGTGTTTATTGATAGATATTTTACGTTTCATGTTTCACCACTCTGTTGCACCTTCTAGATATACAAAATTAATGTTAATGTTTAAAACTAGCAGAAGCAACAGACACAGTGAAGGATTGCGTGAAACCAATAGAAGATGGGGTAAAGTCTATTATTCCCATAGATACTACTCACTTCTACAAATTGCTTCAATTAAGATAAATAGTATTTTGGCAGAGGATCGTATTGAAGTGATGATTACGGTGTATATGCATCTCTGCTTTGGTCTTATCATAAAGATAAAATATTCTGGAAAAACAATTCAGTCTATTATTTTTTTATATTCTAAGAAAGGCTCCCCTTTTGGAAACAATTCACAAGAAAGATCTTTCGAATTCGTCAAAATATTCAAATTTAATGGAAGTTTGTCCGAAATCTCAGTCTGCACGCCTAGGATATATTACCTATTTTCTACCCCTTCTTGTCGTCACAAAATGGCCTTCCTGTTATGGTCTATGCTTCTATTAACGTTTTGTTTTTTTTTTTTGTCACTAGAAGAGATTCTTCTCATTAATGCGCTGTTAATTGCGTTCGATCCTTGTTTGTTTTCCTGAAACCCTGTAACCATCAAGCTAATTAATTAAACTTTCCTTAGTCTGTGTTGAATTTCAAAGTTTTCTTTGATTTCTTTTTTTCTTACTCTGTAATTATTTTTAAGTTTTTGCTTGGTTACTCAATGTGTTGTCTTACTTAGCTTATTGCTCAATTCTATTCATCGATTTGCAAATTTAAATTAGTTTGGGGAACTATGTTTTCTATACTTTGTTATGTGTTATGCATGCACATTAAATTGTGACAACATATTAGATTACGTCATGCGTGGAAGCGGTGGGAACTATGGCTTCAAACTACTTGTCACCAGTCCCTCAGTGAGTGATGGACCTCAAGGTAAGCATAGTCTAAAAACAGACAGGGTGTCGTGGTGCCAAGTTGGGCTTGGGCAGCTTTTTCCTGTGATGAGTTGGCTTGATCGAGTTTTCCCGAGGTTTCCAAGAGTCAATATCTGAACTTGACATGCCAGTAAACTCTGGAAATTATGGCTCCATCTTGCTTCTCGGAAGCTTCTCAGGAAGTGGCGGCCCTCAAGATAAACACCACCAAAAACCTGAGTGGTCTTTGTGCTGCCCTCTTAGCCACGGAAAGCTTTGTATCGCGATGAAGGGGTGATAATTTTAAAAAGAGTGAAAAAATTGAGAAATAGCATTGGAACATACAAGCAAACAAAACTGTGCGATATATGGAGTGGGTGAAACCCCCAAAGCATACACGCCTAATTTCAATAAGATATTAGAAATACTTTATAACTAAAAACGAAAAGGGGAACACCCCTCTTTATCCTTCGTGATGATTTCATTTATCATAGGCAGCGCGCTAGCGCTGCCTAAATAAAGAACGATGTGGGAACAATGTGTTTTTTTTTCTCCATACCCGGGCACTTCGTATCGAAGGAGTTGTCGTGGAAACTACAAAAAGGGCTCATTCACTAGGAAATTGGAGTGGCTTAGCGCCCTTTTTAATGGTCAAAAAGTGATTGGAGGGCAACTAGCCCCCCCACGCCCATCATTCACCCAAACACATCCAATCAAAATTTTAAAATAGCCATTATGTTCAGCATAGTTGATTTTCAGAAAGAAAATATGTTTTAGAGGAGGACACTCCCCCACAACCCTCAGGGCAAGGGTTTTGAATTATGCCATGGGGGCATATAAGGTTTTTATAGAAGGCGTTGTCGTAGAATCTTCAAAAAAGGCTCATTGGATTGAAAATTCAAAGGGCTAGTGCCCTATTTAATAATTGAAAGTGATTGGAGGGCAACTAGCCCCCCCCCACACCCATCATTTCCTCAAACACATCCAATCAAAATTTTGAGAGGAACATTTTGTTCAGCGTAGTTGATTTCCAGTTAGAAAATATGTTTTTGAGGAGGACACTCCCGCAGCCCTCAGGGCAAGGGTTTTAAGTTATGCCCTGGGTGCATTTAAATTTTTTAAAGAAGGTGTTGTCGTAGAAACTTCAAAAAAAGCTCATTCAATTGGAAATTCAAAGGGCTTGTGACATTTTTAACAGTCGAAAGTGATTGGAAGGCAACTAGCCCCCTCACGCCCATCATTCCCCCAAACACAACCAATAAAAATTCCGAGATAGCCATTTTGTTCAGCGTAGTTGATTTCCAGATAGAAAATATATTTTTGAGGAGGACACTCCCCCACAATCCTCAGGGCAAGGATTATAAGTTATGCCCTGGGGGCAAATAAGGTTTTTATTGAAATCTTTGTCGTAGAAACTTGAAAAAGGGCTCATTCGATTTGAAATTCAAAGGGCTAGTACCCTTTTTAATAGTCGAAAGTGATTTGAGGGCAACTAACCCCCCTCTCACGCCCACCTTTTCCCCAAACACATCCAATCAACATTTTTAGATAGCGATTTTATTCAACGTAGTTGAAAGTTTCGGAAATTAGGTCTTTGAGGATGACAACCCCTCCCCCCCACAGCCCTCAGGGGAAGAAATTTAAGTTATGCCCTGGGCATATAAAGTTTTTATTGAAAGCGTTGTCGTAAAAACTTCAAAAGAGCTCATTCAATTGGAAATTGAAAGGGCTAGTCCCTTTTTTAATAGTTGAAAGTGATTGGATAGCGACTAACGCCCCTCTCACGCTCACCATTTTCCGGAACACATCGAATTAAAATTTGAGATATCCGTTTTGTTCAATATAGTTGAAAGTTCAGGAAATTAGGTCTTTTAGGATGATAACCCCCTCTGATGCCTCACTGCAACGGTTTTAAGTTATTCCGTGGGGCATATAAAGTTTTTATTGAAAGCGTTGTCGTAAGAACTTCAAAAGAGCTCATTCAATTGGAAATTGAAAGGGCTAGTGCCTTTTTTAATAGTTGAAAGTGATTGGATAGCAACTAACGCCCATCTCACGCCCACCATTTTCCCAAACACATCGAATTAAAATTTGAGATATCCGTTTTGTTCAACGTAGTTGAAAGTTCAGGAAATTAGGTCTTTTAGGATGATAACCCTCTCTGATGCCTCAGTGCAACGGTTTTAAGTTATGCCGTGGGGCATATAAAGTTTTTATTGAAAGCGTTGTCGTAGAAACTTCAAAAGGGCTCATTCAATTGGAAATTGAAAGTGCTAGTGCCTTTTTAATAGTTGAAAGTGATTGGTTAGCGACTAACACCCCTCTCATGCCCACCATTTTCCAAAACACATCCAATCAAAATTTTGAGATATCCATTTTGTTCAACGTAGTTGAACGTTCTGGAAATTAGGTCTTTTAGGACGATATTCCCCCTCAGAGCCCTCAGTGCAAAGGTTGTAAGTTATATTCTGGGGGCATATAAGGTTAATATAGAAAGTTGTTGTATAAATCATAGGCAGCACGATCGTGCTGCCTAAGTAAAGAACGGGGACATTCGAGAACGAGACAAGAAACGGGAACTAAGTAAAGAGGAGGACACTCCCCCACAACCCTCAGGTCAAGGGTTTTAAGTTATGTCCTGGGGCCATATAAGAACGATGTTGGCACAATGTATTATTTATTAATTTTTTCCTTTAGAGCAGGGCACTTCGTATCGAAGAAGTTGTCGCAGAAACTTCGAAAAGGGCTCATTCGATTGGAAATTGGAGTGGCTAGCGCCCTTTTTATTGGTCGAAAGTTATTGGAGTGCAACTAGCCCCTTCCCCTCAAGCCCATCATTCACCCAAACACATCCAATCAAAATTTTGAGATAGCCCAATTGTTCAGCGTAGTTGATTTCCAGATAGAAATTATATTTTTCAGGACAGTCCCTCAAAAATATTGTTGTGACCTTTTTAATAGTCGAGAGTGACTGGAAGGCGACTAACACCCCTTCAACACCCACCATTTCCCACAGCACATCCAATCAAAATTTTGAGATAGCTATTTTGCTCAGCGTAGTTGATTTCCAGATAGAAGTTATATTTTTGAGGACAGTCCCCCACAGCCCTTAGGGCAAGGGCTCTAAGTTATGCCCTGGGGGCATTTAAGTTTTTTTTATAGAAGGCGTTGTCGTAAAAACTTTAAAAAAGGCTCTTTCGATTTGAAATTCAAAGGGCTAGTGCCCTTTTTAATAGTTGAAAGTGATTAGAGGGCAACTATCCCGCCTCTCAAACCCCTCTTTTCCCCAAACACCTCTAGTCAAAACTTTGAGACAGCCATTTCATTCAACGTAGTTTTAAGTTCTGGAAATTAGGTCTTTGAGGATGACAACCCCCTCCCCCCCCCACAGCCCTCAGAGAAAGAGTTGTACATTATGCCCAGGAGGCATATAAGGTTTTTATATAACGTGTTGTTGTAGAAACTTCAAAAAGGGCTCACTCGATTTGAAATTGAAATGGCTAGTGCCCTTTTCAATAGTCGAAAGTGATTGGAAAGCGACTAACACCCCTTCCACGTCCACTATTTCCCCAAACGCATCCAATAATGATTGTAAGATAGCCATTTTGTTGAGCAGGACACTCCCCCCATAGTCTTCAGGGCAAGGGTTATAATTTATGCCCTGTGAGCGTAAGGTTTTTATTGAAACCTTTGTCGGAGAGACTTGAAAAAGGGCTCATTCAATTGGAAATTCAAAGGGTCAGTGCCCTTTTTAATAGTCAAAAGTGATTTGAAGGCAATTAAACCCCCTCTCACGCACATCTTTTCTCCAAACACATCCAATCAATATTTTAGATAGGCATTATATTCAACGTAGTTGAAAGTTTTGGAAATTAGGTCTTTAAGGATGACAACCCCTCCCCCCCACAGCCCTCAGGGAAAGGGTTGTAAGTTATGCCCTGGGGCCGTAAAAGGTTTTTATTGAAAGCGTAGAAACTTCAAAAGGGCTCATTCAATTGGAAATTGAAAGGGCTAGTTCAATTTTTAATAGTTGAAAGTGATTGGAGAGCGACTAATGCCCCTCTCACGCCCATGTATTTAAGGATGACAACCCCCCCCCCCCCCGGAGCCCCAAGGGCAAAGGTTGTAAGTTCTGCCCTTTGGGCATATAAGGTTTTTATAGATAGAGTTGTCGTAAAACTTCAAAAGAGGCTCATTCAATTTGACATTGAGAGGGCTAGTGCCCTTTGTAATAGTCGAAAGTAATTAAAGGGTAACTAACCCCCCTCTCACGCCCACCATTCCTCTAAACACATCCAATCAACATTTTCAGATAGCCATTTTGTTCAAAGTAGGAGAAAGTTCTGAAAATTTGGTCTTTGAGTATGACACCCCCTTCCCCAGCACTCAGGGCAAGGGTTGTAAGTTATGCCCTGTGCACATAAAAGATTTTTATTGAAAGTTTTGTCGTAGAAACTTCAAAAGGGCTCATTTGATTGGAAATTGAAAGGGCTAGGGCCATTTTTAATAGTTGGAAGTGATTGGAGAGTGACTGCCGCCCCTCCCACGTCCACCATTTCCCTAAACACATCCAATCAAAATTATGAGATAGCCATGTTGTTTAACGTAGTTGGAAGTTCTGGAAATTCGGTCTTAGAGGATAACAACCATCTTAACAAACCTTAGGGTAAGGGTTGTAATTTATGCGCTGGGGGCATATAGGTAGTTTATAGAAAGCGTTGTTATTTCCAAAAGGGTTCATTCGATTGGAAATCGAAAGTCCCAGTGCCCTTTTTATTAGTCAAAAGTGATTAGAAGGCTTGACATTTTTATAGTAAAGATCGAAGTGGGTATAATGTATTATTTTTTGTTGTTGTTGTTGTTTAGACCAGGGCACTTTGTATCGAAGGAGTTGTCGTGGGAACTTTGAAAATAGCTCATTCGATTGAAAATAGAAAGGGCTGATTCCCTTTTTAATGGTCGAAAGTGATTTGAGGGCAACTAATCCCCCTTCCACTCCCACCCTCCTGCGCCCACCCTCCCACCCCAACCCTCCCATTTCTGCTCTTAAAATTTAATAAAATCAAAATAGCGTAAGTGTATCCAAGCTATCAAAGAAAGTAAACAGATTTTTTTGCGAATGGTATCAAGTTTTCCATTTCAGGTCAACTAGAGGAGATATGAAACTAAATTAAACAGTACTATTTGTGTCCAGATTTTTAAAAGGGTGTATGTTGTTAAAAATTGCTGAAAAATTTTCTCCAGCATAAAAATAGCAGACCAAACTATAAAGTCTTAAAAAACGAATAGATTTAAAGTATTATTTTCTTTTTCCCTGAAAAGACTATGTCAATATAAAACGAACAGAAATTAATTTAAAAAAACTTTTTCCACAAAATAAGTTTTACAAGAAAAGTAAGGAACTCCATTAAACAAAAAATGAGCAAAAATAAAATCAAATAATCTACCAAGCGTGAAACTACCACAAATCAGCATCGATAAATAAATGAAACCCAAAACGAACAGAAATTACAATAATTAACCGAGTCAAACTCAAAACGAGCAGGAATTAACACAAGTTGGGCACAAAACCCCTATGCCTTCCCAAGGCCAGAACAAAATTTGCAGTTTACTGAAAAAATACAAATGAATGTGCATTGTCAGTTTAATATACATATACTGATATTTAGTAATCAAAATGTTAATATTATTTGATTTATTAAAGTTATAAAAGTAAAAACATTTTCTTTGGCCTTAAAAAAAACAAAAAAAAAACATTTTTGCTCGTTTTTCTTTCTTTATTTTATATTAGGCCAATGTGGTTTAAGAAATTATCAAGGAAGCATCGAAGGCCTATTGATTCTTATTGGCTTGAAACATACATCCGTAATTATCGAGATCTAGGAAACCATAATACACCAGAAAAAATTGAAAAAAAATTGGTTTGCCCATAAAAAACAAAATCTTTTTTTCCTAGCAACCTGAGTTTTACATAGTTTGTTAGTAAGTCCCTGGGCTAAGGGAACCCGAAATGCACAGAAGACTATTATTGCTTTGCCCAATACTAGATCCTAAAGCAGGTTCAAGGGACATGTTTTGCCAAACAATTGGAAAACTACATATCGTACAAAGTCCCTGGACCAGGAAAAACCTTTAATACAAGCAAATTCTTAGGTTGAGGGTACGGTTCCCCGAAAATACGGCTCGAAAATGTGCTAAGGAATTGACTCTCCAATCAGGTTAAAAATTCCAGGGGTCGTTCCGTAGGTCAAAGGGGCCTCAAATGTTTCTGGGGGGAGGGGGGGGGTACAGAGCCTCTAGACAAGCTGTATTTATCTTTGAAAAACTTGTTTTCTTCGAAAACGATCTTACAAGACATACAAAAAATGGACAGTATTTTGAGAGAGAAAAATAAAATCCTACACTTTAAAAAATACAGCCCATAATTGTAGCAACTTTAAACTAGGGAAGACATATCCAATGCCTCCTTACATAGCTTTTTTAAATAGTGGTTTTGTAGTCCTATAGACCTATGAGAGGGGAGAGGGAGACAAGCAGCTTTTTTCCATTTAAAAGATCTATTATTGATTCAATCTGAATATACATAAAATAGCTATATTTTGATTGAGAAAAATCAAGGTCTATATTAATATCAGAACACACACGTACGTGGGATTTTTATTTGAGGGGGGGGGATAAAAAATTTATTTGAAAACTTGGATAAGAAGTGCCTAGAAATTAGGGAATGTTAAAGATCCCATGGGTATGGCTAGAGGCCTCCGCCCTGCGTTCGTCTCGTATCAGAGCGCTAGAAAATCACTAGCAGAAAATGGAAATACATCAGGATCATCCACGAGATTCTACAATTTAAACGGTTTAATTTATTGGTTGGTTACTTTAGAGATGTCACCACTATAGGCTTCACTGTTTCCTCTTGGTTCAAAGCAAAATCCTGGATGTTTTATAAAGCGAATCATGCATAATACTTTTACCAAAAATAGGGAGGGATGACTTTTTGACCTCCAGAAATTGTAATAAAAACACCTAATACTGACGGTGAAGCAACAAGTAATGTGCCGACGAAGAAAAAAAAGTTTATCAGCTAAGAAATCATCATTTTATAATCAAGTAAGTGATTTCATTCATACTCATACAGTGGACATGTAGCTATTTAAAGGCAACAGTTTAATTTGAAGTTGACTGTGCTAAGTTTATAATCCATACTTATCTTGTTAGGTACCAATTTTGGAGACAGTTTATCGGCTATTTATAGGTTTGAATTCTCCGACTTGCATTAACTTAATTATTCCAAATGACAGTAATGAGCCTTTCTACTTCAAAATTTATTGTTTTCCAGCCGTTCAGCCGAAGCATATTACTTAAAAGGTGAGATTGAGGTTGTCGTTTTGGTAGTAGCTGCAGATACTAGCAAAGGGGGCTGGGGGATGGATTAAATTTTCAGACCAAAGTTCAAACTAAGGCTCTTATAAAAATGACTTACTTTATAAAAGAGTATTCCACAAAAATTTTACGGCAATTTTTATGGTCTTAGCTGGTAGATATTTGCTTTTAAGTTTTTTTTTTTGTTTTTTTTTAAAATCGTAAGTAGCCTATAGCCATGTTTTAAAGGACGAAGACTTTGAACACTTTGTAATTGAACTTGCTCTGAAAGTAAACTGAAAGTAAGAAGCAACACTAAAGCTTAAAATGAACAGAAATTATTACTTATATGAGGGGCTTGCCCCTTTCTTAATATCTTGCTCTTAACGCTAAAGTTTTATGTACGTTTATATAAGCTTCTAATTGTTCTAACTAAACGACCCTTGTGTTTCTTTAAAGAGAATTTTCTTTAAAGAATTGGGACAAACTCAAACCTTAGTGTAAACAGCGAGGTATTCCCCTCCCCTAACCGAGAAATGTTTGCCTACTTCCCAATAAAAAATACTTTAGCCTACGTAAATAATGGGAACATTTCATAACTTTAGGAACTATCTCCAAGGACTGTGAGGGGTCATGTTAACACAAAAGATATAGCTATTGGACCTCCCAACTATGCTAAACAATAAGCCCATCAGAAAATTTTGATTGAATGACTTTGATGAAAACAGGTTGTAGGAAGGGGGCTAGATGACCTCCAACCTTTTAGGTACCTTAAACAGGGCACAAGAACATCCGTGATTAAAACAAGCGTCCCTGATCTTTCTTTTGGCGAAAATGCAAAATTCCACATTTTTGAAGATGAGAGCTTTGAACCTCTATAGCAGGGCTCTCTGATACGTTGAACCTGGTGGTACAATTTGAGATTCCTGGCCTTTGCCATTTAAGATTCCTTGACCTTTAGGGGGCTTTTCCCCGATTTTCAAAATACAGGCAAGTTTTCTAAAGCACGTAGCCTTTGATGGGTAGAACTGAACTTAATTAATTTTATATATTTGGAGTCAACATAACAAGCTAATTCTTTTTATTTCCACGGACTTAGACCAAATCAATGAATATGCTTTACTTAGACTCAGACCAAATCAATTACTTAGTTTGTTTTGCTTAGTTTTATTTAGACCAAATCAATGAGTATGCCTCTTCTGTTTTTGTTTTCTTAACATAGAAACTTCAAAGTCTCTGGTTCATCTATCATGCTTTAAAACATCACAAGATGGAGCCTCTGATACCTCTTCTCGGCTTTCAGTGAAGTCCTAATTCAATTAGAATATTCTAACATGATTTAAAATAGCAATATTCGAATACTGCATTTTGGTTAACTTGATAATGCTTAGACATTTTTTGTCTGAATATTGCACTTTAGTTCCCTTGTCCTTAGTTCCTCCAAAGCTAGTGATGGCACATAGGGGAAAAACAAAGCCTCTCCATTCATCCCATTGTAATGCTGCAGTGTTGGCATCTTCCCATTCCAGTTTCCATTACCTAAGATCTCGGTCAAAGTTTCGCCATAAAGTAGTTTTTGGACGACCTCGTCTTCTTCGTCCATGTGGTATCCATTCGCTGGCTTTGAGAGGAAGGCAGCCATTTACTTCTGCAATTTTTGTATACATTTGGTAGAGAGAAAAATGTATATTCCTAAAGCTATTCTATAAGAAAAAATTATACAGTATTAAATTAAAAATACAGAAGTAAAATTTATATCTTCCTTCAATTTTAATGGAAAACAATTTTCTATCTATTGTTTCTATCGCAGGAAAATTCCCTTTCGAGAAAAGTAATCGTTTCTATGCTTTTGAGAGACGGACCAGTGTTTTTAATCAAACATTGGCCTGCAGCTAAATTTCCAAATCTGAAGTTTTCCCAAATGTATATTTCTCTCTGTGTTTTGTTAATTTAAGTTTAATACCGCATTTACACAGCCACATTGAAATATGTAAACTCTATAAGTGTTCTAAGAAATGTTGGATTACAATAATGCTACATTATGGTTATTCCATATTCAATGCGTTAATAAACTAGATTATATTCATTCTTTAATTGCTACATTTTATTAGAATATGTATTATGGTAGCAGCATTAGCTAGGATCTAATAAAGAGCAGATCACGACAAATAATAACCAAAAATCTAGAACCATATTTTCTTCAAAAATATGGTT
>JAQQPU010021381.1:0-10521 GCA_029168905.1 Artemia sp. Kazakhstan ARC1039 | reverse complement strand
GTTATATTTGAGTGTATTTTGTTGCAGTGCTTCGAAATACAGTTGTGTTCTTTCAGGCAGCATTTCATGAAGATTTTGATGACTTTAATACAAATAGCAAAGAGTGGCAAAAACATGGAGGAGGGTGTATTTCATCATTGTATAATAACCTTGGATCAGACGCTGAGACTTTTGTTCAGTGCAAAGATAATAAAGAACAGTATACAAGGTTTCTGCAATGTCACAATGCTTGGTATCCAGTTCCTGAGTTGTCTTTTCAAGAAAAGTCCTTGGAAGAAGCTGAACAATACAAGTCCCTTGGAAATAGCTATTTTGCCAAAGGTGCATATGAAGATGCCCTTGGCTTGTATAAACAGAGTATATTAAATGCCCCTAAAAAGTCTGAAACTTTGGCAATTAGCTATGCCAATAGAAGTGCAGTATTTTTCAAATTGGAAAAATTTGAGTATGCCCTGCTGGATATCGAAGCTGCAATAAAAGAAGATTATCCTGAGGATAAACTTGAAAAACTTCTATTAAGAAAAGAAATGTGTTTAAAAGCAATTTCAGCAAGAAAACATATAAAGAAAAGTTTTGATAAGTACGAGGACCCAAAGGTAACTAGAGGAAACTTAATGTACCCTGCATTAAGTGATAGGGTACAAGTCCAAGTTTCTGAGAAAGCTGGACGGTATCTAACAGCAAAAGAGGATATCCTTGCGGGTGAAATCCTTTTAGTGGAAGAACCCTTTGTGCTTGTCCAAACACGAAGTCTTTATCGTATAACTTGCCACTATTGTAGTTCTTTAATTGAAAGAGCAGTGCCATGTGATCTTTGCGCCAAAATAGCATTTTGCTCTGAGAATTGTAAAAATTTAGCCACATTTCATAGTTATGAGTGTCAAGTGCTGGATTTACTGTTTGATAGTGGCTTAGGAAAAGATGCTTTTATTGGATTAAGGCTTATAACGCGTTATAACCCAGATCAATTCATGAATGCCTTAAAAGATGGCGTATATTCGGCCGTCTTGGAAGCTGAATATCATCCTGAATTTAAAGAAAGAACAGAGGAGGCAAGAATTGTTATCACTTCAAAATTTTTAACTGATCTTCTGAAAAAAGTGGGTTTTCTCAACGACAGTGATGAAATGCACGTTGCACTTCTAATTATGCAGTTCTTAAGGTCCATTCGTTTTAATAAACTGACAGTTGATAAATTTCTAAGCCATGATCCAGAGGAAGAGATGTTTGACTTAGCTGTAGGTATGTACAACACGTTCAATCTTATTAATCACTCTTGTGACCCAAACGTCTTTAACTATTTTGTGCGAAATAAAGCGATTTTAGTTGCGAAACGGCCTATAAAAGCTGGAGATGAAGTTGCGTTTTGTTATGGACCAAGATACCCAGCTGTGCCCAAAGATGAACGTAGGAAGGAACTAAAACGTGACTTCCAGTTTTTTTGTGAATGTGTTGTTTGTATGAAAGATCCAGATGTCAGAATAATTCAAAATTTAAATTTAAAATCCTTCACACAGAGAAGACTTTTCCGTTGTCCTTCTTGTGACAAACTTGGACTCCGAATAAAGCAGGAGTCAAGGACATCATTATGTAAGGAGTGCAAAAGTAGTATTGATTCAAAAGCATTACTTCATCAGTGTCAGAATTTTATTAAAAAGCTTGAAGGGGTGAATACTAGAATCGGGGAGGTTTTTGATTTGAAGGATGTGCCAGTCTTGCTTTCTTTGGTTAAAGATTTTGGTGATGTTGCTGGTTGGCCCTCAGAATATGGACTAAAAGCTGAAGAAATGGTGATGTATCTCATCCGAAGATGTGGAAGCAGTCAGGAAATCAATGTATCTGATAATAATTAAAAATTTTGTTCCTATAAACAAAAATAAAGTGACAAGATTGAAATGTTTTTATAATTTCTGTATGTTATAGTATAAAGGTGTGCTTGGCTCTAAACCTAATAAAGGAGGAGGGTACTGCTTCAAAGGGGTGGGGCTGAAAACCCCTTAATAGTGTATTTTTTGGGGCAATATTTCTAGAGGGAAAAAATTAAATATTTTCAAGGGGGGGGGGATCAAATATAGCTTGTATGCTCAAATAGCTTGAGGTGGTTCTCGGTTTTTTTTTGTGAAAATTTTATTGCTGCTCTATGCTGAAGATATGTTTATTTTTATTTTGTAGCTTCTGAAACATTTTTGCCTGGATCCCAGCTTTGATAAAACAGTATTTTTTACTTGGTCATGGTACTGATTAGCATATTAGTATTTATTGTATACAAACGTTTGGCCTATCTGCTGATTAATTTTAAGTTATTACATTATGTAGATATAGGAAAATACAGGTATTGAAAGCATATTTTTTTACGTTCTTTCGGATTTCGTGAGTGAAAGCTTTAGATAAGTATATGGTTTTATTCGTTTATTTGGCCAAAATAATTTTCTCAACAGACATAAGGCGTTGTGTTGATCAAACATAGGCTATATAGTAAATCAATGACATTTATCAGGAAACTCCGAATAGAAATTGGATTTATTCATCATTGGATTTAAGTTGGGATTAAAAGACCGTATTTGCTTGTAAGCATCTCATTTGCCCCGTGACGTTAAAAAACTCACATTTCGGCGAACGAAGCATAGTCATTGAAAAAGGCATCGCTATTCTAGTTCTCAAAAAAGAGAGAAGTGACCAAAAGCATCTAATTAAAGCTTGGGCTGAAAACATTGTTGTGGGAGACCATGAACCAAAAACACAAACTACTATATAACATAATTTGCCAATAACGTTCCTTCAAATTGAACACCCACCACCAGAGTTTGTATAATAGCAGTGACAGGGGTTATAATGGATAATGGTGAGCTTACCAGGAAAGATCTTGGAAACTCATGGAAAGAACCGGTAAATTCCCAGAATTTGAATCTTACCTTTGTGCTAACGTCAACACTGGAAAGTTTGAAACGTTTTTCATGTACAATGCTACACCACGTCAAAGGTGGGGTTCCACAGACGAGGTTCCGAATGAGCCTTCTGAACAATAAAAGCTTCCTAGTGTAATATAGAGTATAGTTACAGAATACCATACATATAGAATAACTTGTCACATACATATATTACAAATATTAGAGGAAATTATAAATGAATTAAAATATTCCTGGAATTATATATTTTTAGTGGTTTTCAGAAAATTACTTACAAGGTGAACATAATGTATGCATTGTGGAGGGGCTTAAGAGAACTTCCTTTTAAAATTGTCGAAATAATCCCAAGGAAAATTTGAATGCTTTGACCTTAAAACGCGCGTTGTTGGGTTTAATATCCCTGAAAATATTTTTTTTTATTTCCCCATTTAGTGTGTGATTAAGATGTAGTGGTAATCCTATCCCTCTTATCTGTTTTGTGGTGTATTGCAAACGTGTTTTGAATGAAATGTGAAAATTTATGTGTCTTAAGAAACCACCTTAAGAAGGGTGTACAGCACATTTCTAGTTTTCTTTTTTTTTGGGGGGGGGGGGTAATATCTAGGCTAGATCTTGTTCTCCTGGATGAAACATAAAAAGGTATTTTAATCTAATTATCAAGGGAACATACCTCTCATGGACGAATACCTTATAAGTTTATTGAGCTTCGGTATAAGGGCACCGCTCCCTTTTGAAATGGCATTCCGCATACTTTCATGGACCGTTGTCTCCATTAGTTGAATACATAAGTTTTGCTATCTCATGTTATTTCTGTTGTTCAGGGGTCAGTGGCGCATCCAGGGGGCAGGAGACCTCGGCCTCTGGCACCCTCATTCCTTGTTTTTTCCTATTTGTATCTCTTTTGTTAAAATAAATTTGTCAATTTAGGGCACTTGTATGATATATGCCCTATATAATGTTCTTCTAATATGTTTCTATGACGCTCAATCCTAATGAACTATACCAAAGTAAGGCAAAATATAATACTTTAGAAACAAATTTATGTGTCCACTATTTGTAATCATCGCTTTTATAAAACAGTAGCACCGATCCCTAATTATGGGCCTCATAAGTTTTAGTATTTTCCGGGGGAACTGATTTACAAGGAAAGGTGCCACTCACTTGACCCCTTCCCCCTGCCTTATTTTTTTTTACTTGCATTTTGTTTTTGTATTGCCATTTTCAAAGTTTTGTTTTAACACCAAGGGGGAGATTTTGACACTAAAATAACCAAATTATAACTCCTTTCTTTCTTTCTTTGCAGTTACCCCTGTCTCTTCTCAAGGCAGCACAAAATCATCCAATGGTAAGTAATTCAAATGATTAGCATCAATTTTCAGCGGCATGACAAAAGAAAAAAAGAAATGAATATGACAAGTTCTTTTCCTCTGTAAGAATTTGAAATATTTAATTTTCTTTAACACACACTTACTGTGTAGAAAAATTCAAATTTACGGGATATGGGAAAAAAGTAATTTCAGAATTGTTCTTTTAATCATTTATATATAATGCATTGGAAAAAGAATTGTTTTTTCTTAAACGTGTCAGAATAAAGGCTAATAGGAGCCAAGTAGATGATGTGAAAAAGATTTTTGCACAAAAGGTACAACCACAGGGTAGGTGTAAACAAAACAATGTTTATTCCTTTTGCTGATAGCTTTTTTATCAAACCTAACTAAATGTTGGTGATTTTTGGGTTGCATTGCATCGACGCAGCTGGACAACTTGATAACAAAATTTTGCCCAACATATCGCCGAATACGATGCGGGACCCTGATATTACGATATAAAAACTCCGCAAGTGGTTATGACTCCTTCCTCCTTATTTTACAATTTGTCTGAAAAACTGGAATTTGTCCATCGATCTGTTTAATTAAGAGAAGATAAAGTTTTATTTTCAAATTGGCTTGCACAAGCAAACTTTGCAAGATTTGCATTTTTTTGCGAGAACAAAATTAATGCGATAAAACTGTTAGTTAAGTCTTGTTGAAAAATGCACAAACTCAAGAAGAACAATAATAAAGGTCGGTAAACTAAAATTAATTTGATAAAAAACTACAAAATGTGTACAAACCTAATAAAAACAAAAAGTCTGTTGAAGATAAAGATTGTCGAAAGTAAGAAATCAAATAACAGTAAGAGAATATATGGATTTAAGAGGAGGTGAAAACAACTTCAAGTCGGGTTGAATATTAAAGTTCGAAACCAAAGACAGTGTAAAACTGCTCATAAGACGACATTTTTAAAGAATCCAAAGACATACTGTACTATGCTCATTTATGAGGTAATTTAAAAGCAGATGAAAGTGATGACGTCAGTTAGCAAGTTTGAGGAAGATCATAGGTCAATGTGGCTATCAACTCCAGCAACTCCATGTGGCCATCAGAACAGCTCCATGTTCTTAGAACTAATATTTCGGGGAGTACTTATACTTCATCCTGGTAAATCACTTTGAAAATGTCTTTAGAACTCTTTTGAATAAGTGGTTACCGGAAATATTAAAAATGCAAATACAAATTTGCATTTTCAAATGCAAACTGAAAATGCGGAAATTTTGGAAATTTTCCATGTAAACTATTTCAGCATCCCAGTTTTAATTTTCACATAGTAATAAAAGACAAATTTTTTTTTTTTTAATAAAAACTTTTTATTCGTATATTCTAATTTCTTCTCTTATATATACATATGTATTTTAAAATATTTCAATGTATATCCACTTTGTATTTTAAATATAAATGAGAGAAACCGAATTTTTAAAAAAATTATGAGTTGTGAAGAATCCAAAGTACGACAATGTTTTGTCATACACGCTGCGTATATAAGTTATATTTGGATCAACTTTAATTTATGCAACAACTAAGAAACAATTGTTCCATCGTTTGTAGTCATTATTGTAAAAATACCACATCTTGGGTTCACACAACCCTGTCTTTTCCCTGACGCAAAACCGTTCAGTTTTTAACGAATGCAGCGAACGAGCAAACTGTTTAAAGTGAACCGACGTGTTTCACCCTTTAGTATCCGTGTGTTTTTTTACGGCTCTGCTAAAAAACGCATATATTGATCGTTATGACGAACGAACTATGTCCATTATTGTTGGAAAATGGATCCCTGTTAACCGAAGGATTTTGTGGTAAAAATAATAATTATAAGAGACTCAGAAAATAAAAAGAAAGGGCTTAAAGAGAAGCTCGTATTCTGTTACACTGTTGCCTAAACTGTTCTTTTATGTTATCCTTACAGGTTATATCTTATTTCTCTTTTTTTAGCTTGTTGAGCTTAAAAATGGTGAAACATACAATGGTCATTTAGTCAGCTGCGATAACTGGATGAATATCTGCCTTAGAGAAGTAATTTGTACATCTAAGGTAAGTTTTTTTCCTTCTTTTTTAACCTGTATGATATGTAGCCTCTAAGGTATACATACGAATAGGATAAATAAATGGATAACTAAAGTTCATCTTTAATAGGTTAATATTGCAGTTTCTCAATTTTTTAGTAGCTTTTATCCTAAATCCCTGTAATTTGCCTAGTATATACTCGTACCTTGTGAATTTTTTCTCAAAAGGCAGCATGCTATCTTCTCGTGGAAATTATTTTCTTTTCTTGGCACCGGGGGGGGGGGGGCAGAGTTTGAAAGTTTCACCTTTCAGAAAGGCAACTCACATAGGTTGGGTGAAGTTTTTCACCCAACCTATGTTTTGGTGAAGTATTGGGCGAAGTGTTTGGAAGAATTATTAATCCAAAAACCCCAAAAATTGTTATTCAGAATTATATTCTTTTGATAGAGCTAATAAGGGGAACTAGAAATAACGACTAATAGAATTCTGATAGTTTGATATCACATTTTTCTAATAGCAAGATTCTTCTTCTTCTTTTCAACCACGCTCAATTTTCAAGCCCATCCACCGTCCTTTTACTTAGACTCTCCAGAAGGATGCCGCCCTCAACTTAAAACTTGAAAATATTGGTCTAAAGGAGGACCTGTTTACCTTTTAGACCCCCTCCCCCATATCCACCATGCCTGGGAAAATCTTCTGTTACCGTCTTTAAGAGTAGGACCTAAATTCATCTGAGACTCAGAATTTTATCTCTATGAATTAAACTTTGCCCGGATCTCCAGTGATTTATATGGGGAGTGTGGTGCAAGATCTATTTATCATCTTTTGGATTTTACTCATGGGTGATCTAGATGTAACCGAATCTAAGCCAAAAGATTCACGCATATAAAGAGTTTCTGTGACTGTTGGATAAGACTTAGTAGGCACTCAGAATGAAGTCACAAGGCCACCTTCTCCTCCCGGTTCGAAAAAAAAAATTCAAAAGACATAGGGAAAAAATGGAGGATTATTAGGTGATAAAGAGGGATTTTATATGGTTTCATCAAGCTCCCTTATCTAAGAACCTCAGATTCTCCTTGGAATTTCGCTGTATGAACCTTGGTGCCGATTTCCAGGCTATGACAAAATTTTGACCGGGCAAAAGAATTTCCAATTTTTTCTGATTTTCATTTCAAATGATCTTACAGCATCAACCTTTGACACCAGTGGTATCTGCTGCCATCTGTTAAAAGCAGTTTTTGAGACGATTTGTTCAATTTATTTTTAAAAGTAATAGAAATTGCTAAAGGACCTTTTCATTGATGAACTAGCTTTGCCTTGTATAGTAGGGATATCGTGGGAAATAAGAGTTCAGACGATCAAGATTGCAGTTTTAATGCAGGTTTCAACAGTCTTGATTGTCCCTGAAGATTAAGATTATTGCTGATATTTTGCCATGGTTGTAACTGACATTTTGGAATAAAAATCAATCATTTTCGGTGACAACGTTTCTCTAACATAAGTATTTAAGTATCTTGCATTTTCGATCTAAAGCGCTTGTGTTGTCACAGAAAAAAAATGACTCTTTCAACAAACCTTAGCGTTTTCTGACCAATCAGTTCGATAACGTTGTTAGGATCGTATGTATTAGGATTACGTGACTGTCCATTGTTAGTTAAATCGTGTATTAGATAAACCTATGGAGTCTGATGTTTATGAGGATTAATTAGGAATAGAAGATCTCCTAGGATTAAGTTGCAGGACTTGTATAGTTGAATCATTAAAGAAAATGGGAATTCCGTGGTAGTATTCTAAATGATTAAGACCCTAAGTTTGGGATTGCTCAAAATTTTTACAGAGATCAAATGAAGATCAATTGTACACTCCACAGTGCAGGAACTATTTATGGTTCGCAAGACGAAATTCAGTTCCGCAATTGATTGTTACTATTAGTTCAACCACAAGTGATTCTTCAGTAAAGCTGTAATGCTTTTATTTTGAAGCGTTTCACGAAAAGGAAAATAAATGAACATTTCCTTTTTCAAAAATTGGTGTAATTTCTGGTAAACCCCCTCCCCTATTTTGAATTTCGCTGAACCCCCATCTTTATCTCTCATGGCTAGAAAGAAAAAGAAAGAAACAAACTTGCATATTGGATGATTGATTTCTATGTACATTTTCTGCGCACTTTGTGACCCTGGATTTAATTTTAAGTTAATAATAGACCAGAGATTAACAGAAAACGTGGAATGGTTGCTGAGATTGGTAACTCAAAAGATTTTGGGTAGTATGAAATAAAACACTGCCTTGGAGGGGGAAAAGGACCTCCCCCTCCCCCATCCACACACCAGTGTAGTGGAGTAATCTCCCTCCTCCCTCCATTTCATTTTTTATTTATGTCGTTTTGATATGTTTCTCAGCTGACAATCTTTTCCAGGATGGAGATAGGTTTTGGCGAATTCCTGAATGCTATGTCCGAGGTAGTACTGTCAAATATATGAGGATACCTGACGAGGTAATAGACTCAGTTAAAGATGAAGTAGTAGCTGCAAAAAAGGCACGAATGGAGGCCAAAGGAACCAGAGGAGGTCGAGGCGGAAGAGGAGGGCAAAGAGGAGGCCGTGGTAACTATTTTGTTTGTTGTTTTATCTTAGTCATTTTAAGGCAGAAATTACTTTATGATGTAAGGGCTTATGAAGTAAAGACTTTGTGACGTAAGTGTCTTAAAGTAAGGACAAAGAAAAAGGAATTTCATTCACAGAGAACTGCGAATGAAAAAAAAAATTATATGAAATTAGTACCTTGTTTTCATTTCAAATCATCAATATCATCAATAGCAGCTACGAGGCAAAGAAAGCATAAATAATTATTTATCTGTTGCTCTACTGAATATGATGTGTCTTCTTTTCTACCTCGTCGCTTTTTGTCCAGAGGCTATATTTAGTCTGTACAAAAATAACGCTTTTAGATTGTTATTATTATAATTAATAATATAGGCTTCAAACAGAGACCATACCAATAAATTACAAGAGAAATCATTGTTCCAAAAACGTTAAATCGACCAAAAAGCTTTCTTTAATTTATTTATTTCTTTACTTTTAAGATATGATATTTATTAACAGATTGTCCATCACAATTCCAAACAGGCCAAATTCGGATTTTGGAGTCAAGTTAGAAAAAAAAACAAAAAAAACAGCACAATAAATTGAAGAGAAGGGAAAACAATTTGAAAAAAAAGTTTAAATACTAGGTAAAACCGTCGTTTGGAAAGGTTGGTCTGAAAAATCAAATACATAAGTCATAATGTGTCAAAAAAATTATTAACAAATAAAACTAGTGAAATCTATAAAGATATTGAAAAAGGTCAGTCGATAAAAACACTACGAGAGAGTAAATGGGGAAATAATGTAGGGAGCAAGGAAGGGGAAAAATATTGGTATGGTTAGTTGTTTTTTTAAGTAATGTAGAGTAATATAGCAGAATAGGGATGGTACGTGTTTTGGGGAAAATGTTTTCCGTGCAAGGGTTTAGTACTGATTTTTTTTTTTTTTTTTTTTTTTTTTTGGAAAGACAGAAGCACGACGTAATCAAGCCCTTCTAAGCAGAAAGTTTGGGGCTTTATCATCTTGTTATTCCTCCCTTGATATACCAGTGCATCAGACTGGACACACAGTAGAGTAGAGAGCTAACAAAGCCGGTTAAAATCCTTTTAGAATGAGAAGGTCCTTTTAGGGAGGCTAAATCTGTTACGGAGTTTAAGGAATCAATTGAAGTGTTAACTTTATGAATGATGTTTTTACACGGATGTTCCACTTGAACTTGAAATAAATCGCGACGCCAAGTAATTTCAAGGAAGACGCAGAAATTACTGGAGTTGGAGTCGGAAGAAGTGAGTTGAACTTTGACTCTCCTGTCCAAGTCCAAGGTATCATGTGTGATTTTGTATAGGATTTTCATAGGGTTGCTTGTAAAGTTTATAGGCGGATTTTTAAGACCGTTAGGCCATCGAAGAAATTTCAGCTATCGGGAAATCCCTCAGGTAGGGTGTCAGTCATAACTGAAAGAAAGAAGAGTCTCTTGGTGTACTCCATTGTGGAAAGTGAGAAGATTAGACTAATAATTGGAATTCTTTACTACTTGTGATCTATTTGACAAAAAAAAATAATAAAACAACAAATATTGAATTCAGGGACGTAGTTCTTGAATTCAGCTTTTCAGGTCAAAATTCAGGTGCTTTTCAGGTCAAAATTCAGGTG
>JAQQPU010021380.1:1630-14746 GCA_029168905.1 Artemia sp. Kazakhstan ARC1039 | reverse complement strand
CTGTGCCAATTCCACTACCTTTTACTGGCCTTTTGAGCCCATCTATAATTGACTTATACTTTGCTAGCAAATTCTTCCATTTTATTTGAGCTACTGTCCATGGCATCTTAACAGTGTCTAGACCTAGTTCATGTATAATCACAGTATACCATGTTTGGGCAGAATTTCTTTCTTTGTTAAAATGAGCATTGTACTTTATCCTCAATGAAATAAATTCTTTAGTCTCCTCCTCTGACCCTAAAAAAGAAAAAAAATAACTGCTTAAATGCATTTTTTGGTGGTCCAACACACAATTTGCTGATAAATATTATTTGTTGGATTTTACAAAATTAAACCTTCTGATATCAGCTTAGAACATTCTTAAAAGTCAAATTGTTTTGTATTGCTTATCAATAGTTAATCTATAAGACTGTTAAAAACCCCTAGTTTGTCTACTGAAAGAGCAGAAATGAAGCTCACTTTGTACCCTTTCTTAATTAACTATACAGTTATGAAAGGTCAATAATCCTAAACCCTTTCCAATATAGCAAAAAGTAGCTAAACTAGAATTTTACCATAAAACTTTTTTTTGAAAAAAAAATTGGAAGGAAGACTTTTATATAGAGGTAAAACCCCTCAAAAATGACATCAGTTTTGCTGTGGTCATTTTGTGGAGTTTCTGGCTCTTTCAAAAATTCTCTATTTTATTATAAAGACTTAAAAATAAAAAAAAATGAAAATACCATCCCTGAATCAGCTGCAAATACCAATTGTTCTCACTGTTTTTTTTTCTCAATATGTTTTTAAACTTTTGTTGGTAAAATCCTTGTTTACCTAGGCTACTTTGATATCTTGGATAGAAAAATGAAACTTTCAGGGATAGGTCTACAGACTAAAGCATGTCCTGGGAACGTATTTTGAAAAACACACTCTATTTTTTCTCCTTCTAGAGTGCAGTGACCTTTGATGACCTTTAAAAAATATTTTTGTAAGTACAAGAAAGCGGTTTTTGAAAAAAACAGCTTTATTTAGAAAAAAAACATATGGCTTAAAATTCTACTGAAATTACAGGACTTTCATTTTTAGAACTGGGACCAGAGAAAAATAAAATGAAAACTGAACATTATGTAACCTGATCTTTGGTCAAAATTTCAATAGGTCAAGTAGGAAAATTTCTAAGACATAATTCATTAAGAAGGCAAATTCATTACTGAAAACTTTTCCTAACCTAACCACTGTCCAAGACAGGAAAAAGTGGCTAAACTAGAATCTTATCCTTTTGGCAACTATGAACTGTTGCCTTTTGATGTCTCATTGAGGGCTCAAAAGGGAATTTGTCCCGGAAACAATTATTGAACTATATAAGAGCATAAGAAAAGGCATTTAATTGATGCATTCACTTTCATCCTAGCTAAACTATATTGTAAACTACAAATACACCAATGTCTGTAACCTAGTTCAGAAGAGGGTAGGCTATTGACAAGATTATAATCAAACAAAATAAGAGGAAGTGAAGATTTTTAGTTCATTTCTCAAATTTCTTATATTCACTTTTATTTCCCATACTTACAAGCATGGTTTTCTCTGTCCATTTTAATTTGGTAGTTTGTAGATACCTTTAAGTTTCAATTTCATATAATAATTTCTTTTCTTCTGAAAATCCAGCTCAAAAATCCTACATTTTCACTGGATTTTTGGTTAGCTGAAGTCGCTAGATTATCCAGCCAATTATCCTAGTCCGAATGAGAAATCCAACAAAAATCCAGCGATTTATCCAAGATAAAACAACTTTCGGACACAGCCACTGACAAAACTCTCCAAAAGTAACCCCGCGTACCTCTAGCGCCTCTAGAGGGGAAATGTTGTACTACTTAATCGCTCCGAGCCAATAAATTATGCTAAGTGTGATTCAGACGACGACCGGGTGACCGGGAAATTATCGAATATTAGCAGGTTGAAATTAAACAGTAAATCCTGCGATATGGATATGAACAAGAAGTATTGTGCTTAGAAAACTGATTATTATTAAGTGCTGCCGGCTAACAACCAGAATGAGCGTTCGATGCTTTTTCGAAGGGTGCGATATTAATCGAGAAAATGCAAAAGCAAAAGGAGTCAAATTACTTGCTGTGCCAAATAACAGGTAGGACATGAAATGTTTGAAATGTTTTTTTTTAAACTTCAGAAAAGTTCTATTCTAGTACCATAATGAGATAGCTAAGAAATAAACATACCACGATCTACTTAGAATTCAATGTCTTAGGCTATCAAAATATAAATTTAGAAAATTCCAGAATGGCGGGATTCCTTTCATCCCCTAGATTCTATAAAACAAACTTTTCGCGGAGACGGAAGGATTCGGGATAGGACCCCGGGGCCTAGACCCGAACCCCGAGTGAGCCGAAAACTAGCAAATACTGACCTAGTCTAGGCTATAGGTTATAGGCTAATGAGAAATCTGGAAACGGGCCGTAGTTATATACGTTTTATTGGGTTAATTCAAGGCTGTAGCCTAATCAGTGAGAAATAGTGAGCAAACAAAAAAGATTAAGGGAAAGATTTTACAATTTACACTAATTATAAAGACGATAAATGACCGGAAAGTCACAGCTATATTATAGCTCAATTTCAAATACTTTGGCTACTTACCCCCAAACTTATGGTCAATTTATCGGAAGGTGCAGCTTTTAATGGTAAACTCCAATATTTCGAAGTTTCAAAGCACAAAAAAGTTATGCAGAAAAAACTAGCACGTTCTAAGCCTGTCGAAATTCAAGTTTCGTCTTAGACACTATATTTTTTGTTTATTGTTTCCATTTCCTCGTAGGAAAGAGCATTCATTTGGAATTCTTTTCCCGTATTCTGCTGGTTAATGCTTTTTCTTTTTGATAGTCTCTAAAAAAAAGACAAAAATGTGAAGTCTGTATCTTCTGAATTATTGGTTTTTTTTTAACATCGATGATATTGGCTCTTGGTGGCCGAAATTATATTCTCTTCAATGTAGCTTTAATTCTAATGTTCGATATGAAGCGGGGCATTACTTTTGGATAGGACTGAACTGGCACGAACAAACCAAATCTGACTATTTGTTATTTTTTTTTCTTTCTTACAGACGGGAAGAATGGCTCAAAGCTGTGAGCCTATATTTTTTTGCTATTTTTTTGCTTTCCTTCCGAAGAATATAGTGGGCCTATATCAGCATATCCCGGCCTCCAATCAAGGAGCTTAGGGGACACACAAGAAGTAAATTTCGTACGGTTCTGAACCAAATTAAATAAAAGTAGATTCTGTCAAATACTATCAATACAATTTACGCGGTTAATTTCTTTAATCCAGTTGCCATGCAATGACAGGAAAAATAAATACTTTCGAGATAAATTATCATATTTTCAAGTTTTGACGTCAATAACATTAAGAAAAAGGGATAGATTAGAGGAAGATGAATACAATTATAATAATCAAAGCAATTTTCCATTCGATATACGAGTATTTACGCGTAGCACTCTCAAATCGTAAATTTAGGCGTGATAAATGAGTGTCGGTAAACATCACATAAAATCTAATAGGGTAGGGTAAAACTATTTCAAAATAGAAGGCATTAATTTAAATATCCTCCGCAATAAAGCACCCTCATTTTTTCACTGTCCTAATTCTAATCACAAGCTTTATATCAGGATCCGTCTCTTTAATTCAGAACACATCTGATCAAAGCATAATCACCTTCGGAACCGGTTCCGTAGGTGATTATCAAACTATGGATCAAGTTTAATCCCCTACGGAACTTGAAAAATTTAGGCACCAGGTTCGCATCGTCTCCGGAGAGGCGGACAAAGGGTCACTTTTTTTGTGTGGAGAGGATAGGTTTTGTCAGTACTTGTTGTATGTGTTTATACTTTGCTACGAACTTATGTATTGGAATACATTAGGGGCGTTTTTTCACTCATCAGTGTGCTAAGATCTTACATCTTTTGTCAGAAAACGCTTAAAAGTGAAATCTTTGAACAAAGATCTTACATCTTTGGTCGTTTTTGTGCAAACGTTTTTCATCATTCTGCTCTGATCAGCGGTCTGAGAACATTGATGAGTAGATCATTAAAGTTCTCTCATCATTGTTCTATTTGGCAGAAGATTTGACTTTAAGCAAAATGCTATATGGCTATGCTACTTGTTAGAGATTTGATTTTAAGCAAAATTCTATAGAAAATTATTTGGTTAGTTTCTTATTTGGATTTATTCTAGAACCTGTTTCTTTAGGTGAATTAAGTCCTTACACAAAAATTCATGACCAAAATTATGTTCCTACCTTCACTTTATTTTATGGCTTTTCAGTGCTAGAATTTGATTTTGAGCAAATCAGTAGCTTTTTTTGGTATTTATTTAGCCTTGGCCCCCTCATAAGGAGACATGTTAAGAAAACAATTCTTACTTTAAAATATGTATAATGATCCTAGTTCTTATATTATCCAAGGGGAGAACCTTTATCATCAAGTCTTTCCTCTAAAAATCCTCAAAAGTGAAAAAGTTTCCAAATATCACCACGTTTTTAATTCAATGCTTAAGTCTTTTGAAATGCCCGCTGTAAACTGCTGCCAAATAAGTTGTTTTATAGATAGCGTTTAGCACGTGTTTAACACGTGTGTCAAAAAACGTGTTTAAAGAAAAAGTAGTGGTATATTGACATTATAGAAATTGTGAATTCTGTTATAAATCATGCCATTAACAGAACTTTTCATAACCTAACCAAACCTAACCTAACCACTGCTATTAATATTTTGTATTTACGCCACTGCTATTCGCCCTTCGCCACTGCTATTTGCCTTTCGCCACTGCTATTAATATTTTGTATTTACGTCACTGCTATTCGCCCTTCGCCACTGCTATTCGCCCTTCGCCACTGCTATTCGCCCTTCGCCACTGCTATTTAAATAAAAAGACCAGCATGAACGCTATCTATAAAAGAACTTATTAGGCGGCAATTTAAAGCGGCAATTTAAAAAGACTTAAGCATTGAATTGAAAACGTGGTGATATTTGGAAACTTTTTCTCTTTTGAAGATTTTTAGAGGAAAGACTTGATGATAAAGGTTCTCCCCTTGGATAATATAAGAGCTAGGATCATTATACATATTTTAAAGTAAGAATTGTTTTCTTAACATGTCTCCTTATGAGGGGGCCAAGGCTAAATAAATACCCTTTTTTTAGAGTCAAGAAAGTGTTGCAACAATTTTGAGTCAAGGATTGCTTTTGTAGAAGTATAGTAGAGAAATTTTCACCAGTTTGAACATTGCATAGCCTAGGCCTATAGTATAGCCTAGTATAGGGCAGGAACTTATCAAAGAGATCTACCAGTAAATTTCCCATTTAAGCCTAATGCAATTTCTAAATATAATGCGAACTTAGGCATATCCCCCTCCCCCCTTATGAGGACAAATATGGCTCTGCTGTATATACAAGTTGGTAAATATTTACCAAATCCTATTATTGAGTTACAACTAAAGTGAATATACCACTTGATGCCCTTTTTTATGCTCTTTATGAATATAATAATCATTTTTGTTGGAAATGAATTTTAGCCCCCACCCCAATATATACCAATTCAAGGTATATATTTGTACATTAGGGGGTGGGGTAATTTTATTTCTGATGTAAATGAGAGGTAAGTTTAAACTTTCTCCCACCCCCCTAATGTGCAAATATATATATTCATAAGGAGCATAAAAAAAAGCCATTGAGTGGTATATTCACTTTAGTTGTGACTCAATAATATGATTTGGTAAATATTTACCTACAATTTTGCTGATTTAGTTAAAAAAAATTTAAATGGCTTTATAACCAAATATCATGATATATTCCCTTCTTACCTTGATACTTTGGTAAATTTTTTGTTGTTCATATTATTGATGTATGTATAAAGTGAACATACCACTTAATGTCTTTTTTATGTTTGTCTATGCTTAGCTTATGGGTATTTATATTACCATTTCTTTACTTAGAAAAAAATGGGTTTTCAGGATTTTGCAGCACTCACCAGCCACCATTAAAAAGTGGGGTAGCAAAGTAGCAATGCTACTTGACAGTTTTCATGACCCAGTAAAATTTGTTAGCAGGTTTTCTCTGAAAATAACAGTGCTTCCACTATCCCCAAATTTTTGGTGATTTCCCAAAAAATATATGTTCTTGCAAAAATTGGTTCCCCAAAAACTCTCTTTTGTTCAGGGTTGCCACCCCTAGTGATTTATCCCTAGTGACAATCCACCTCTAGTAACTATTACTTTCACTTAACTTGACATCATCTTTTCATTGCTTTCAAAAGTTTTTGTCTTAATTATTTAGTACACATCAAAAACCAGACACAAATCATTGAATTACTGACCTTTCATTTTGTGCTTGTGAAAGCATAATGTTTATAAGACTATACCATCTCATCAAAGATCCTCTTGTGAACTGTGGTGAAGAATTTCATTTGAATACATTTACAGTGTATACATTCAATGTAATTCTGAGCATCAATGCAAAGAGGGTTATTTTAGACAGCTGGACTGTGAATTTAAATTCTGTTTTCTTTTGCTATTCTGTTTAATTTTTAAAGGTATAAAAATATAACAGAGTTAGATTGAAAAATTATTCTAAAATGAAAAAGAGAGCATGGTACCTATGCAGAGAGGAGGGGATTTTTTGATAAATTTGGAGATATTTTTATTATCAAGCAATAAATTTGATGGAATTACTGCTTGAGACCTTTTTTTTATGCTCTTTCAAAATATAACCATTGTTTGAATCAGAAATTAAATAGACCCTTTAAAATGATACCTTTTTGTCTTACTTTCTGCAATATAGTTTAAGTCTTATTTTCTTTTACTCTAGGTTTTGGGCATAATATATTAATTAAAAAACATAATAATTGAATGTGTGATAGATGAAAGGGTACTTATGTATTATATTGCCAACACTCAATTTTATGCTGTGTAAAACTCAAGAACAAACTGGTTTTATCTGTCTGTATTAAGAAACAATTAGCTTACTCTCAGTGGAAAACAGTTGGCAGGTGACAGAATACATTGGAATTGTATAACTTGGGTTAAATATTTGCCCATTAGGGGTGGGGGTTAGGTTTGTTTATATCAGGTTACCCCCCCCCCTCCAGTATTATATTTTCATTTTGGTTTGGTATTTATATTAGGATTAACCTAACTTGTATATTTCCCTCCTCCTTTTCTCCTCACCATTGCTACTCTGGTGCCCTCCCCCCTGCACTACTTTTGGCAGGTGTCCATGCTTCATTGAGTGGTTCAACTGCAGTCTAGGATCTTTTTATGGTCTAGGAAAGTTGTTAAGTAAGTGAATGAAATTTTACAGAGTAGATATTCTGCTCAAATTAGGGCATTATAAATTTTCTTAAATAAATAGGCCTACCTCCACAACTTCAAATGCTTGAGAAATTATTAACCCTATATGAAGGCTAATCCTAAGATAAAAACAATAGAATTAAGAAAAAAGTGGTAGAATTGGATATGCCATTCAAAACTTTTCCTAAATATAATCTTCTTGCAGTAAAAATTATCCCTCTTAAAATTGTCCCTCTTAATGAAACAAAAATTAAGCTATAAATTATATTCAAATTTGGGGAATAGTTGATTAAAACAGAAGAAACCCCAAAACATTATTCATAAAAATTGTATATTATAACCAAAAGTAAAAATTTGGTTTTTATTTTCAGATTGTTTTCTTGTAAAGTTTTATATTATTTTCAGACTAATTTTCTTTTCACAAAAGGTTGGTCTTTATTTCTTACTCTTGTACCTGATATCTATGTTTGAAGATTAATCAAACAGTTCATGGTAATGAACTGTAAGTAACTCAACCCAACAGGAACCGAAACTCTAAAAAAGAGCAACTACAAAGCAAAAAAGAGCTGTTTTCGTTTTTGATATTCTTTTTTTTTTGACTAGGTGATGTATTTCTTCTGAAATATCTCTCCTCACGAGATCTAACTATCTCTACTCTTCTGTAAGAAAAAATGTATCTCTTCTCATGCTGCTGCTTTTTAAAACTTGTTCAAACTAAAAGCTCATTGAGTTTCAATGTCACTATGTGAAAATTTACCCTTAAGTTGTTGTTATCCTTTGTCCTTGTGGTCAAGTTTTTACTTACTCTTCTTCTCTTCAACTGAAAGTGAATATTTTTTTCCAAATCTTGCACATATAGACAAATTCTCTCAACTGTTTATTCTTCAGTTGAAAGAATCTTAAAAGGACTGGTAGCTATCAAGGTGTTACACTTTTGTCAATTAACGTTTATATTTGTTTTAGGAGATGGCAAAAGCAAATGATTTTTACCAAAGAGTCAAAGATGAAACATGCATTTGTTGGAAACTTTTCAGCTTTTCAAGTGTAATCAAGCATAGCCTAGAGGCTGCCAGAACATCAAAATCGCAGAAAATTCTGCTGTAGCCAATAGTGTTTGGACCTCAAAAAGGAGCCTGTTTTACAAAATTGGAAGCTTGGAGTAGGAAAAAAGTTAAAATTATCAGTGTTTAAGCCCACTTAGTCTCCCTTGTGAACATGTAGTAATTACCAGGATAAAGTAGAACTACATAAGTTCTAAGTATAACTATGTGTGTTTTGCGTTGTTGTTTATTTTGTGCTTGAATTTCTTGTTTATTATAGCAACACAAGCTCCTACAAGTTGAAGTTGAAACCATTTCTTATAATTTTTTTGATGAATAAATTGAATTGAAATCAAGTATTATGATTAGTCTTTTTTTATATTTTTATTGTTTTAATATACTGTATATATTTTGTTTATGATTAATTATGATTTTATCAAAATATTATTTACAAATTTGCTTATTTAGGTGAAGCTGACAGCTCAGGGAATAATCAGTATTTAATCTATTGTGCCAATTCATGAAAATTTAAAAGAAGCAGGCAAATATATTGTTTGTTTCAATCTAGGGGGTAATTTTGTGTGTATTTTTTCAATAATAATATATAACAAAATTTATAAATGTTGGGGATGATCTTCCCAATTGGTGCCACTGCATTGAATTAACTTTAAAAGACAAAGATTTTCCTAGGGATGTAAAGAGCAAAGTTAAAACTTAAAATGAACAAAAATTATTACTTCACAGCATATCTAACATACATCAATAAAACTAATGCAAATAAAACAACTGGGGATATTTCCCTGTATTTGTAGGATTATAGAAAACTAACGTTTTACTGAAAACAAAACAATATAGGAGTTTTGGTACAGTAAAAGTAAACCTTTTAAGGACACTTTTAAAAGTATAAAAGTAAAGCATGTTTAGATTTTTGTTTTATTTGCTTTTTCGTTTAATTTGGCATCACTTCTGCACAATGAGCTACGTTCAATGATTGACTGTTGTTTTGGATCTAAAAAGGACATTTCGTGATTATTTTATAGACAAGTTCGAAGTTAAGGAATCTTATCAGTATTAGGACTACAAACTCGTTTTAGAATTTGCATCACAATTTAAAATTTTCTGTTTTATAGAGAGAAATAACTGGATTTCCAGAGTTCATATTACGATTCGTATGTTCTTCATTTCGAGTTATACTAGGTGAGACCAAGATGCTACCTGATAAATCAATCAATTATTTTATATACTGTGTAATGCCTTTAAACTTATTTACTTTTATGCCTAAGTTTTTAAGATAATTCGAATTGTATATTGAAAGTTACTGATATCACAGCTCCTGTAGGACTATGAAAAGCATTGTCGATTAGCTTTCTGTTGTGAGGCTATGTATTTATTTTTGACTCCTAAGTGAATTTTCTTGTTTTTTTACTTGGCTTTTGTGTTTTAAGAAAAGCGCTACAAACATAGGAAAATATCACCAGTTGATTTATTTGCATTAGTTTTATCAATATATGTTAGATAAGCTGTGAAGTAATAATTTTTGTTTGTTTTAAGATTCAACTTCGCTCTGTACTTCCCTTAGAAAATATTTGTTTTTTTAAATTAATCTACGCTCGTTTTTGATTAAAATTTAATGTAAAAATAGCACTGCTATGACCTTTTCTATTTATACGGAATAATTTCTGTTTGTTTTAAGTTTTAATGTTGGTTCTTAGATGCAGTTAATAATTTTTTTTCTATAATTTCTATTCACCTCCAATCTAGGGGAGATAAGACATCTCAATCCTTATTAAAGAGCTGAACTAAGGAGCCGTACAAGAATTGAAAGAAAAAATAAGTTTAGAGTGGAAAAAAAATTACAACAATGTGTTGTTTCTTTTAGTAAAAAAAAAAAAAAAAAAAAAGAAATTGATGTTTAATTCTTTGTCTTAAAAAATTAATTTAGTCACAGTTAAGAAAGTTGCTCCAGGCGAGTAGCTTCGAAACAAAAGGTTAACTGAGTGGACAGGTTTGTATATCAACATACTTACTTGCGGAAAATTTTGCTATCTCAACAGAAATGTGCCTTTAGGCTTAGGAATTTATTTGACCTGTCCCTAAATAAAAAGCCACTCGTTTCTAAAAAATGAATGGAAATTTCAAAAAAGATAATTTCTTGCCTATGTACGATAAATGGTATTACAAACGCAGTTTGTTTTCATTTAAACAATTTTGGGAAGAAATACCTGAATTCTCCTACAGAACTGTTTTCATTTGTCTTTCTTCCTCTTTGGATGCACAATCTTACATATGGAGAGAATATTATGGTGGAATTGTCAAGTAAATAATTTGAATAAGTAAGTATAGTAATAAGTAATCATTCTTTTAATATACAACTTTGAGTGGTTCCAAAACCACATGCCTACACTTCTCCAACCACTTAGTGGCAAGGGGTTTGGGCCAGGGGCGTAATTTGCTATGGGACAGAGGGTACAACTTCCCCTCCCAGACCTCAGTTTTTCTCCAGACCCCAGTTAGCCCCACCCCCACTCCTCCCAGCTGAAATTTAGTTTCTCCAAAAATATTGTCAAAACTAATATAAGCCTGCATAATTGAAGCATCCACTGAAACAGGTGAGTTTTCTTTAGTACACCTTTACCTTTTTTATTGCTATACAGCTCGTTTTTCAGTATTCTCTGTCATTTTCACTTGATTTAGGAAAACTGGCTCCACCTTTGACCCCCACCCCCCACAGGATTTTGACAAAATTACGCAATTCGTTGGGGTTTGGATTTAGAGATTTACTCAGAATGTCGTTGCAAACCATGAACTGGATGACCTCTATTCCCTTTTGAATCAAAATGCTTGACCAAATACCTTCCTGGGATATGCTTTAAAAAATGTGTGCATAACATTTACAAAACAGTGCAATTATCTGAAAATGATTGTATAGAAGAGAGAAAACCATAATTGAAAAAAGACACCCAATAAGGAATCGAACGCAAGACACTCTATTTCGAAGTCGAACGCTATACCCACAGGTCCACGCCTCTAACAATCAGATTTGATATATTAATGATTCTACCTTAATTGAGTAGCTTATTAAAAAGGCTTGGAGGAGGAGCATACGAGAGGTGTTCTTGCAAACCTCCAGTTACGGGTTTTGGATCATAATTATTACAATGATTTCGTTTTATACTTCCAAGCTTTTCTACTTAAGAAGTGACATCACAAGTATTGTTTTTAGTGCTTCTTCTGGAATGACTAGGGGGGGGGGGCGAATTTGAATTTTACACCTTTTGGCAGAGCTTGACTTTATATTGTTTCCAAGATTTTGTGGGGTGGCGCAACAAATCCTCTTGGGTAACTTTGCAAAGACAGCTTCACTTGGGATTTGTCCACAAATATTTTCCAAAATTTAAAAATGATATGTACTCTTCCTAGCTAACCGAAATATTTTTAAGGTTGAAATTTGTTTATACCTTAAAAGTATTTCGAATATCTAGATAGGGAGGGGGATACCTCCCTCTTGATATTACAAAATTAATTCTAAGGAAGAGACGAAGGGAGGGTGGATGTACAATACTCGGGACTGTATCCACGACTTCAGTTTTTTTTTTTGGGGGGGGGGGCAAACTTTTTAAAACGCTTAAAGACGTGAAATTGATATTCAGTTCATCTTGATTTCTGGGAATATGTCTGGTCTACGCTGTTATTATAAAAGCAAAGAGTAATATTAAACCCCGAAATCAGCCGAATTTGTCCCGTAAAAGTAGGGGGCTGGCCCTTTTTTATTCCCACCTCCGCTTAACGGTCGTAGAAGTTTCGGAGGATACTCCTTAGATCAGTAATTGAGCATTCTAGTCCATTTTTATAAGTCGAAAATGATTGGATTTTTGACATTGAAATTAGAGGCCACTGCCCCCCCCCCACGAATGACGTTCATGTATTATGTCTATTTTGTCTATTATGACTATTATGTCTATTTTGAAATTATGATTATTTCTGTTAGTACTACATAGATTTTCAAGCTATGATCAAAATTTCAGGTTTTACTTTATATGCTTAACTTTGCCAATCAAGTTTTACTTATGAGATGGTTAAAAAATCTTGGTTTATTACGTATATGAAATTATTACGTACATGAGAGGGGTTCGCCCCCACGTCAATATCTCGCTCTTTACGCTAAAGTTCAATTTTTTTAAGAATGACCCCTGAATCACAAAGGCTATTTAATTAGAATAAATTTGAAAGTACTAAAAATACTTTAGTATAAAAAGCGAGGTATTGACGTGGGGGTGAACCCCTCTCATATACGTAATAATTTAATTTAATTTCTGACCTTTTTTAAGTAATGCTGGGAAATCCGGTGCATGGAAAAATTATCTTCCCCAATGAAAAATTTCTCCATTGAAAGATCTTCCCACGTGACCCCCGGGCCCCCCCCCCGCCCCCCCCCACACACGAAGAAAAAAAACTTGAAAACGTCTGTATACTTCCCAATAACCAACACTATATGTAAACAATGGGCAAAGTTCATAACTTTCAGCCCCAGGGACTTGTGGGATTGAGTCATCCTCAAGGACATGGTTACTAGATTTTTCGACTATGGTGAAAAAATGGCCGTCTCAAAACTTTGATCTGGCGACTTGGAGAAAAAATGAGAGTGGGAGGGGGCCTAGATGCCCTACAATTTTTTTGTCACTTAAAAAGGGCACTATAAATTTTTATTTCCGTTCAAATGAGCACTCTCGCAATATTTTAGGACCACTGGGT
>JAQQPU010021379.1:0-14314 GCA_029168905.1 Artemia sp. Kazakhstan ARC1039 | reverse complement strand
ATAAGAAGATTCAAACGGATCGGGGTAGTGAATTTGTTAATCCCCATGTAAAGAAGGTTCTACTGAAATATAATACAATCCTCTATCATAGCCATAGTCCAATAAAGGCAGTATTGGCCGAACGGCTGATAAGAACTATTTGACTTTTAATTTCTAGATATTGCACTTTAAAAAATACTGCTGCTTTTATTCATGATTTGGATAAAATCATTTTGATTTATAATCAACGTCCACATCGATCCCTGTCCAACTCAACCCCAACAGAAGTTCATCATGATGTCAATACATTTGAAACTTTTCTTAAACAGTATTCCAATGGTGGTAATGAGAAGAAAAAGAAGAAATTCAATGTTGCTGATACTGTTCGAATCAATCGAACTACTAATGTTTTTAAAAGGGTAATTACTTATGGTCCACTGAACTTTTTAAAGTCTCCAAACTCTTGGACACTAAGCCCATAACGTATCGTCTACGTCACATGAAAGATGATGAGATTCTTGGCGGCTTTTATGATTATGAATTACAAAAAGTTAAAAACACCGGAATCTATCAGACGGAAAAGATATTAAAGACTCGTACTCACAGGGGCATGAAACAGTTGCTTGTTCGTTGGCTAGGATACAACTCTGATTTTGATTCTTGGATCAGTGTTGAAGATATTGACAATGCCCAATGATTTTTATGTGACGTTTATGTCCAATGTCTCCGATCCTTTCTACAATGATTTGAATAAAACTAGTGATTTTTGGACGAAACTCTCCCCCGCCATCAAATTCGATGATGGAAAGTATGAAGTGGCTCTTGTCGACTGCATTCTAAAAAATACCTATGATATTCTGAGAAAGGATCATGTGTATCGGATAAAAGTTATACCATTCGATTGGTCACTCTTTGTCGAGTATGAATGGGTTGAAGCACTTAAATCTAGTGAATATCCGGATGTTACATTGAAATATAAAGAATATGGTACTATGACGGATTTGTGTCGTGCAATCAATAGAAAAATCTCATATCGTAGGAATGGTACATTCCATTTTAATTATTCAATGGAACACGATAGGATTTACATTACCTCACCTGTTGACACTGAAAAGATTCATTTCAATGATAATCTGAGAGATGTTCTTGGCTTTTAAACAGAATATGATCAATGGGGAAAACGCTGGAACTGTTAGCGGGATGGATCAAGTTATTTTTGCTTATTATCCACCTGGTCTCGCCTCGGACTCTTGCATATTTCTCTACGCGTCCTTTGTGGAAACATCGAGAGTTGGTAATTCAAATGTCCCTCCCTACGTGTTCTTGAACGAAAAACAACCCATGAACATGTTCATCACTATAATATAAAGCATCTTCAGTATGTTCCTGTAAACACTTCGTATTTGGAACTCTGTCAGTTAACACTAAGAAGTGAATTAGGTGATCCTCTAGCAATAACAAAAGGTTTGGCCGTGATTACATGTAATTTTCGACCCATTCGGCAACAACAACAAAATGACTAATAGAAAAAATTTATTTGTATGCCCTGATATTGATTGTTATGTTACTGCTCTCCAACCACGACAATTGGGTCATGGAATGGACTATTATAAAGGCCGTTCGTCAATGTCGGGCTATGGTCTTGGCAGTTGGTTTGCTAAGCTGTTTCGCTCTGCAATACCACTGGCTAAAAAATATATTGCGCCGGTTGCTGCAGATTTTGCATCCTCTACGCTACACGATTGGGGGGATGGTAAAGATTTTAAAGAAAGTGTTTCAAAAAATCTCAGGTCCAGCGCACGATCCCTTGGCGAGCGATTGAAACAAAGTGGAAAAGGTTTTAAAAGGAGGAGAAACATCACATCACTCATCAGTCTCTACTCAGGTCAGAAGCGAAAGACATCATCACTCTTGTCAAAGAAAAGTAAGAAAAAGAAACCAAGAAGAAAAATTGTTAGATCGAAAAGGGATTTCTTTTCCTAGATGGCATATCTACCCCAAAAGGAATCTCATCCCACTGTCACCACATCTCCAAATCTTTTCAATGCAGAAAGTGTTGATGTCAGTGTAAAATGCGTGTACTATGAACGATTCTATCCACAGCAACGATTTATATCATCCACATTTATCGATTTAAAAGTTGTGGTGAGGAAAAAGTCTGACAATTCACCTCCCTCCAACGTCGATGGACTATCCGATGAAAATGGTATACTACACAATTTATTTAAACAAATATGTGTCTACATAAATGGAACACTGGTGAGCACTAGCAACAATCTATCAAACTATGCTAGTTAAATGCAATTTATGTTGATGACTCCAATGGCCTATAAGAAATTGAGAGGTCTGCTAATGGGCTATGACTATAGATCAAATGTTGATACTGACGGTGAACTGACTTGGGCAGTGAGCAAGGAGTAGCATTTAGTTGGTAGACTAAATCATGAAATATTCAATATATACCAATGGATGCCCCCCAATGTTAAAATTGACATAAAATTACAACTTGCACCGTCCAATTTCATATTGAGAAAAACACTTGATGCAGCACCCGATGCTAATGTCAATCTCACTTCGGCAATACTTCATGTGCGAAAACAACAGGTTATGAGTTCTGTTGCTTTGGCAATTGAAAAACTAAGAGCCTCTGGAAATAATATCAAACTGCTCGTTCCTCACACAATCGCCAATCAACCTCATATTGCCACTGGATCAAGTACCTACACCGATTCTTCATTTATCAATGGTGAAATTCCATCGAAACTTGCCTTGGATTTTGTAAAAAGTGCCAGTGCCATAGGATCGTGGACAAGCTCGCCACATGAATTTGAATTATTTGGACTTTCCTCTCTTGTCTGTAAAGTAAATGGAATTCCTCTCTACAATTTATCCTTTGATAAATCCTATAGGACCCTATATGAATTGAAAATGCAATCCCTAGATCGAGATTCTCAACTATATGAAAATGGTATTACCGATTCAATGTTCGCAAAAAGTCATGGTATCATTGTTTTGGACTTGTCTGGTACTCAAGATATGAGTATTGTCCGAACGGGTACTGTACGTTTAGAGTGTACCTTTGACCAACCATTGACAGAGAGTGTAACATTAATCTTACTCAATCAATTTGAAACATATTGGGAAATTACCCCCGATGGTAGTGTTCTTTTAAACTTGGCACCATGAACACCAATCAAATAATCAATGTATTTAGTATGGATCCTTTTATGTCCAAATACAAATCCTATTGTATACCCTCAGATTTCCTTGATTATATTCATACTGTTAACAAAACCATTATCATTGTTAATAGTAGTCCTTCGACTGTGCAGACGGGGCATTGGCTATGCATCTATCAAACAGCGAAGAATATAGAATTATTTGATCCTCTTAGTCTACCATATGCATTCTACACACCACACATCAATAACTACCTTGAAGGAAGTGGGAAGACAATTATTCAAAATAGGATGCGAGTACAACATTTATCAACCAAAAGCTGTGGTTGTCATGCATTACTTTATTTCATTTTTCGATGTCGTGACTATACTTTCAGTGAATTTCTCAACATTTATGTACACAGTCTTCGTTTGAATGACTTTCTAGTAGAAAATACCCTCTCAGACCTGTACAGTATTGATTTCAGTGCCCTAAGAATAAAGTGTTTTAAAAATGTATGTGAATTTGTTTATTAATAAAATATATATGCACTATAAAAAAGTCTATTGTCTTCATTGTTTAGATTTCTTCTTCTTCATAGTCATTTAGATTGTCATCATCATAGTCATCGTCATCGACAACGATTAGTTGTGGCAGATCATTTGGATTCAATTTGTACTGATCCTGGCGTGCAAAGTCAGGGTCACATTTTCCACAATATATTGTAAATTCATTTTTATTAAATTTTCTTGTGAAGTCAATGATACTATTACGATTCATATTGAAAAATTCACCTGTTTCTATCTGATTATTTGAAGTAATGTCGCACACAATATTATCATATGAAGAATCACTTTTTGTCACAGCCAAATAAAAATCGCTAGGTTTATAATCATTACTTGCATTGTCCTCACAACGATGACGCAGGAACCATACTCTCTTCATGTTTTTACAATTGAAACGTGCTCCAAATTCTTCTTCCCAATACAATTTAAAGCTGCAACGATACCAATCCCTTAGAAATAAACTGAAGTCACGTTTAGGGTTTTTGCTAATCATACCAGGGTAAGTATTTTCCCACTGGTCACACTTATCAAAATGACAATTGGAGCATAGATATCCATTAGGATGAGAGTCACAAGTCTCTTCAAGACAGGTATTACAGTCCTTAATTTTTACAGCATATCCTTTATGCAATTTACACGGATTGCATTGTCTACACTTTTCATTATAGTCATCAACTGTAGTACAGTTCTCACATGAAGACCAACTGCCCAATGATATAAACATAGTGAACATGTATGATACATTTTTTCGATGTTGTCCATCTCACTGCCAGAAAGAAATTGACTCAAAATCAATAAAAAATAACATTATCTTCTAGGAGGAGGATGAGGAGGAGGAGTAATCGAATATCGTCACAAAAACTTATTTCCTATTGTTTTAAAGAATGAATTTCTAGGTAGTGGTTAAAAGCAGAATCACAATGTCATTTTGCTTCGTTTCAATTAATATATCAATAAATTGAGTAAATGCATTTGATTCGCAATGCATAAGCTTCATACAATAGTCCAAAGATGGGGAATCAGATCCCATTATACAGTTAAGCATTTCTAGAGAAAATATTTTTCGTTGAAGAGATAATTCCAAAAAGTCATCATCTAACACTAAACATTTTTCCAATTTGACTAGATTCCGTAAGATCTTCTGTTTCTCAAATCTAATCATTCTTGATACTCCCACTACCAACTATAGACTAAAATAACAACCATGGTTTCGTGAACAGCACAAATTTTCATGGTAGGCTGAATCTGGTCATTGTACTGTCTGCTTGTATGGCGAGAGTACTGTGCGCTACTTATCATTATAGCTATATGGGAGTACTGTGCGCTACTTATCATTATAGCTATATGGGGGGACTGTGCGCTACCTTAGATTGAACAATTACTACTTATGTATACTTCCCAATAACCAATACTATATGTTAACATTGGGTAAAGTTCATAACTTTCAGCCCTCCCCCCGGGAACTTCGGGGGATTAAATCATCCTAAAAGACATACTTAAAATATTTTCGAACAAGCTGAACAAAATGGCTATCTCAAAATTTTGATCAGGTGACTTTGGGAAAAAATGAGCATGGGAGGGGGCCTAGTTGCACTCCATTTTTTTTGGTCACTTAAAAAGGGCGCTAGAACTTTTAATTTCCATTCCAATGAGCCCTCCCACGATATTCTAGGACCACTGGGTCGATACGATTACCCCTGGGAAAGAAAAAAAATAAATAAATAAACACGCACCCGTGATCTTTCTTCTGGCAAAAAACGCAAAATTCCACATTTTTGTAGATAGGAGCTTTAAACCTCTACAGTGGGGTTCTCTGATATGCGGAATATGATGGTGTGATTTTCATTAAGGTTCTATAACTTTTAGGGGGTCTTTCCCCCTTTTTTCGAAAATCAGCCAAATTTTCTCAGGCGCGTAACTTTTGGTAGGTAGGCTTAAACTTGATGAAACTTATATATTTGAAATCAACATTAAAATATGATTCTTTTGAGGTATCTATTTGCATCAAAATACCGTTTTCAAGAGTTTCGGTTACCATTGAGCCGGGTCGCTCCTTACTTACAGTTCGTTACCACGAACTGTTTGATATAACTGGTTGCGTTCAAACCTGTAAGCTCAATCACGTAGCAATTGGAATTTCAAAAAACATACTAATTAAAAAAATTTCAGGTATTTCTCTAATTTGAATTAAAACATTAAAATTATTACTCAGGCACCGCATATATTTTTGCAGTTTACATAATATCTTTATCGATTCTGAACTGAACTTTAAAATCTTTTCAACTTTTTTTCATGTCTTAAAAAGACATTGCTTATACTCATAAGAAAAGAAATTCGGCAATGATGTTTTTGTAACAACGATTTCTACTAAGCTTCAAACTTGAAGCTTAGAAACTTGAAACTTGAAACTTGGTGTCCTTTTTCAAGGTTTTTAAATTGTTGTAATTCCTTGTTAAAGTATATACACATATTTAAAAAATTACCGGTTTTTTTTCTCTTTACGCAATTTAATATGTTTTCATACGAAAGTCTATTCAAACATATTTGATTATTACCACAAGTCCGATTTCTAACAACGATTTCTACCAGGCTTCAAACTTTTTGCTTTCTTTTTTAATGTTTTTGAATTGTGGCAATTCTATGTCAAAATATAAACAAATATTTTTGCAATTACCAATTTTTTGCTCTTTAACAGAAAAAAAATGAGATTTTTATGCTGATTTCAAATATATAAGTTTCATCAAGTTTAGTCTTACCCATCAAAAGTCACGCACCTGAGAAAATTTGCCTTATTTTCGAAAAAAGGGGAAAACACCCCCTAAACGTCATAGAACTTTAATCACGCCATCAGATTCAGCATACTAGAGAACCGTACTATAGAAGTTTCAAGCTCCTATCTGCAAAAAAGGGGAATTTTGTATTTTTGCCAGAAGAAAGATTACGGATGCGTTTTTATTTTTTATTTATTTTTATTTTTTTTAGTTTTTTTTCAGGGGTGATCGGATTGAACCAGTGGACCTAGAATATCACGGGAGGGCTCATTCAAACGATAAATAAATGTTTTAGTGCCCTTTTAAGTGACCAAAAATGGAGGGCCACTAGGCCCCCTCCCACACTCCCTGTTTTCCCAAAGTCACCTGATATAAATTTTGACATAACCGTTTTATTCAGCATGGTCGAAAAATACAATAATTATGTCTTTGCGGACGACTTAATCCCCCACAGTCCCCGGGGAAAGGTCTGCAAGTTATGAACTTTGCCCAATGTTTACATATAGTATTATTGGGAAGTATAAAGAAGTTTTCAGGGGGGATTTTTCTGGGAGGTGCTGGGGGGGGGTATTTATGTGGGAGGATCTTTCCATGGAGTAAGTTTTCATGGGGGAAGGAATATTGCTATGAAGGGGGCGACGGATTTCCCAGCATTATTTGAAAAAAACATCAGAAATTAAATAAAAAAAACAAGTTTTTCAACTGATAGTAAGGAGCAACATCAAAACTTCAAACGCGCAGAAATTATTACATATATGATTGGGTTTGCCCCTTAGTCAATACCACGTTCTTTACGCTAAAATTTTTTTTTAGTCATTTCATAAGAGCTATTTATTCTAATTAATGGCCTTTGTGATTAAGGGATCATTCTTAAAGAATTGGAACAAAATTCGAACTTTAGCGTAAGGAGCGAGGTATTGACTAGGGGGCAAAACCCCTAATATATTTAATAAAAATATACGAACATAGAACTTCGTTACGTTAGTTAAATCGTAAGTTACGTATATTTATTACTAATAAAAACGTTCGTAAATAAAATCAAACAACTTTCGAGAAAGCCATTTAACCAAAAAAAGTAAAATTAATATGAAAATTCTGTTTTAATTATTCGTGTACGGTGAGCCAAAATTAAAACCTGTATTTATTCAAAAATGTTCAGAAATTAAATTAAAAAAAACAAGTTTTTTTAAGCGAAAGTAAGGAGCGACATTAAAACTTAAAACGAACAGAAATTATTCCGTATATGAAAGGGGCTTTACTCTCCTCAAAACCTTGCTCTTTACGCTACAGTTTGAATCTTTCTCACAACTCTATTTTATAAAACACTAAAAAATTTTAGCGTAAATAGTGAGGCGTTGAGGCGGCACTTTCATATGCGGAATAATTTCTGTTCGTTTTAAGTTTTAATGTCACTCCTTACTTTCCGTTAAAAAAAAACTAGTTTTTTTTATTTAATTCGTAAATAGAAGCTTAAAATATCTACAGTGCGGTTCTCTGTATATGCTGAGTCTGACGATTTGATTTTCAGTAAGATGGCTAGACTTTTTGTTTTTTGCCTCTTTTTGAAAACCGGGCAAATTTTCTGAGGCAAGTACCTTTCGATGGGTATCATTAAATCTGATGAATTTTATTTATTTGGATTCAGCGCAAAAA
Source organism: Artemia sp. Kazakhstan ARC1039 (assembly GCA_029168905.1). Taxonomy (NCBI): domain Eukaryota; kingdom Metazoa; phylum Arthropoda; class Branchiopoda; order Anostraca; family Artemiidae; genus Artemia; species Artemia sp. Kazakhstan ARC1039. The sequence continues at coordinate 6,186 of JAQQPU010021379.1, read as the reverse complement.
TACACTTTCTTGATGAGTTGATTGCTATAGAAATTCCTTTTCTTAGATTTTTCGTTACTATTTGGCCGATGTCTCATTACTTACAGCTAGTTACCACAAACGGTTTGATATTTTGCTGTTAAAACCCTCCTTTTCAGAGGTTCTTTTAGTACGAGCACGATTCACTTTTTACTTCGTTTTACTTTGTTTTAGTAGTTCGTTATACCATGAGCTATTTATGTTTAGTTTACGTCAAAACTGGTCCCGGAAGTTCAAAATCTAAGGAATTCCTTTGAAAAAAAAATCCTGCTGGATTGAGGAAATGCCAAAAAAGAAATTTGAAAGACAAATATCACATATTTTCTGTGGACATCCTCAACAGAAATGTAAGCTAAAGAACAGCTGGATGCTTTCAAAGCAAAACCAACGAGGTACCAAAAGACTGATATTGATGTAAATAACAAAATGTTGACAAAATAAGAATTAATAAAATAAAATATGAATAGGACTACAACCATCATTGTAACTGGGGGGATGAAGTTAATATTTGCAGACCATCTCCTAAATCTGAAATAGTAATTGTAGAAATGCACTGTTTTAGCGGAAAATATCTTGTTAAAGAAGAATAATTTTGACAAACCCCTTAACGCAAACCTGAAATGTTAGGCTCTTTTGTTCTTACAGCAATTTGATGGAAATTTTCACCTTTTATAACGTTGCTTTTATGTAAGAGCACTCATTCTAGAAGCACAGAGGAAAAGGATCACCCTAGCTTTGACTGAGAAGTTGAGGGGGTATCAGTCCCTCTATTAAATAGTGTAATTACTCTTGGTTAGTATTGATTTTACAAACAACAAAAGTACGAAGAACAAAAGGGAAATCTTTTTGTAAGACAACTGTCTTACAAAAAGATTTCCCTTTTGTTCTTCGTACTTTTGTTGTTTGTTATGGAAAGGCAGTGTGGTCTTCGTCGCTATTTTCGTATTGATTTTACTGAAATTAAAAAAAAAATCCTTTTCTTTATTTTATTTCTGTTATTTTTAGCATTATATTTCTTTTATTCTTAATATGATGGAAGTCACCACCCCCACCATCCCCAGCCCTTATGTTAAAGTTTAACTTCTTCATAAGAATACTCCAAAATGAAAACCATCCATGAAAAAGATGTCCCTTAAGATATCTTCAAAGGAGCCTGCAATACCAAAATGCTTTTTATATCTTGAAGTTTAAATTTTTTTAAAGGGGGAGGGGGTAGAAATTGGGAAATATTGCTTTTTTGAAATGTCCACGTGTCCTTCTGTGCTTGTACACCTGAACGTAAGACAAAATACTTATTATAAAGAAAAACGCTGGACCATTCCAAGAAACAAAATAATATAAAGTAGTAAAAAGTGAGCATTTTACTGACATAATTATAATTAGACCAAAACTAGTTGACAATGCCCAACAATTTCCAACGTGCTTCATACTTATCCAAGGAAATTTCCCCAGTTGCCTAATAATATCAAATAAATTTAATCTTTCACATTAAACACACTAAACGCACTTCACTTTAAACACAAGCAATTATCATGGAGCTATTCTCCTCTCAGCATCCATAATATATGTTTAAGCTAATACAGCATTCCGGAGGTTCAATCCTTTCTCCATATTGATTGGAAGGACCTCTTTCAGAAAAAACCGGAAATTTGGGTTTAAAAATCCCTTTTAGAGGGCTGAAGCCTGCCGTTTCTTACAAAATTACCCATTAACTTCTCTCTTCCCCAAGTGTTGGTGGATTGATAATTTAATAAAGTAAAACCCTTACTAACACTGCACATGCGTTCTACAGGGCATAAAGTTTTTTTTTTTTTTTGTATTGACTTTGTATGGTTAGGGATAACTGCATCATCATGCATCAATATGACCTATGAAATGGGGAGGATATCCTTCTGTCTTTTGATAGTTCTAAGCAGATTGGCAATCTTAAAATTGTTGCTTGATAGCCCACTTTTCGGTCAATAAATGTTAGTGTGCACCAGGGTTTTCTATCGTTATTCTACGAGAGCTACTTTGAATTGACCATCCCTAAAAAAAAGAACAAAAAAAAAATGCATAGACACTGTAACTTTCGTTACCAAAAAAAAAAAAAAATCAAGTTCTGAATTTTTGGACATATGAGCTTGAAACCTTCGCAATTGGGCTCTTGAACATGTTGAAAGATGGTCCAATTATCATCAAGATTTTATCCCAGTAGGGTTTTTTCTTCTTTTTCGAAAATTTCGCAAATTTTACAAGGCTCGTAAATGAGTTATTAATTTTTTTTATTTTATATGTTTGATTATAATTTTAAATATCATATAATAGTTACAAAAAGAAGTTTCCCTTGATATGTTTTTTTTTTATTTACATTTTAGTCTTTAGAGTTTCATTCACTATCGACACATCATTTTTTGCTTATAGTTTGTTACCATGAACTACTTTATCAAATTAGCAATATTCAATAATTTAAACTACACTAAAGAGTCTACAGGCAAAAACGAAATATTGGAAGGAATGGCTATAAAGAACTATAAGAAAAATAAAACCACCATTTTTATTAAGCATCCTCATGAAGGAGCCATAAAGCTTGTTCACTAACCTAGATATATAATGTTTTATAAGTTATTTTTAGGTAACTACTAAATAGTTGTCACGTTACTGCTCAATTTGTTACGAAGAAAGACTGCAACAGGGCGATTATTTTACATAACACATATATTTATTGTACATAACTACACAAAATATAATAACTGCATATTCCTACATTATAACCATGCATACATTGTATATATTACATGTGCTTACATACACTGCATATCTGCATATGTAGTATAACCATACTATATATAACTAAAGTATATAACTCCATAAGGTATAATAACTACAACTCAATAACTTTACCTCACTAACTAAGTAAAAAAAATATTTGCATCGATAGCCAACGAATCTCAAAGAACAAAATTTTGATAAAAATAAACATGTCAGTAAACAATAAACATATAAAAAACATATAAACATATCAAACTCCTTTCTATGGTGATTCCAAATATGGCTGTTTTCTTGGTAAAAAATTTGTAAAATAAGGAGCTGAATTTTTCAATGTGATACAAAATACCGTTTCGATGTAAGAGCAATCTCGTTAAAAAAAAAAAAAAAAAAAAAAAAAAAAAAAAAAAAAAAAAAAAAAAAGAGGAATACTTATTATGCGGGATATGGTTAACAATTAGAAACTTACAGAACGTAGGCGATGACTCCAATTGACCACATATCTGTTGCAAACCCAATCTGTTCAAAGTTTACAACTTCTGGTGCAACGAATTCAGGTGTCCCAAAAAGTACTTGAAGCTTCTTTTTGGCGTCGAATCTTCTAGCTAGTCCAAAATCGATAAGCTTTATGCGATTTCCAGCGTGTGACAAGCACAGTATATTTTCTGGCTAAACAGTATAAATAGAATCAGAACCAATAATGAAAATAGGGTGCTTGTGCATTATATCCAACACACGAAAGAAGTCAAGTTTGGTTAATGCTAATGAAATAAAATAAAATAGGATGAACATATAATAGTTTAGCAACAAATTTGGGCTATATTTGCACGTTAGGGGGGGGAGGGGAGGAGGGGGTAAAGCATAGCATATATTAAATACGTAACCTATCCTAACCTAACCTAGGTAACTTCCCCCCCCCTAAATGCCAAAATACAACAGTTTAAATATTGTAACCGCAATAAGCAATCACGCTTTGCAATCCATTTATCTCTTGCAAATACCCGATTGACGGGTTTCCATTAGTATTTCCTTGTACAGTCTATAGCGATGTGTTGTATATAATGCACCAGTACCGAAAATAGTCTATGGAGTTCAATACGAGTATATGAAACTAACAAACAATGCTCGAATATTTCAAAAACATGATCAGAAATTTTTAATTAATTTCATTGTCTTCGTGGAAGATTGTTATTTGTATTATTTTTGTTTGTTTTTTCTTCTTCATTTTTGTCTGTATCACAGCAATAAACAATTTAAGTCAGCTGCTGTTAAAAAATAAGTGACTCCTTTCTTCTTGGTTTACAAGGCAGTGTTTCAAGATTTGTTGTGGTTCTAAGATTAGTTCACCTTTTCTTTCAGTGAAAGGTGTTTTTCCAGGAAGGTAAGTTGTCTGCTCTTCTTTTTTCTGTACGTTTTGACATTCCGAATATGTGTCTCAGTTCGAGTTGACTTGGCTGCCATATTTGATCTCTGTAAATAAGCCTAATTTATAGTGATGCCTGATGCCTGTTACACTTATTATGCTATCCAACATTCATGAGAGTAATATTGCTGATCATGATGTTACGTAATGCTCCATAAAGTTTGAGTGTGTATGCTTTCGTTCAAGGTAGTATCGGACGCTTGTTATCCTAGGCTAATAGTCAGATTTGTGACGTAATGATCTGTGCTTTGTTAGGAATTCCGTTACCTTAGTTTCCTTTTTAATGAGCATTTGCTTGATGATGTTCAAATTCATTGATCGTTAAGGTCTGTCTATCTTAGTAGCAATATGTCGCTACCTCGGTTAAGTCATTACTGAGTTGCCGCCAGGATCTTTCCTTTTTGTTCTTATTCTTACTAATATTTTTGGATCGCCTCTAGTTTTTAACCCTGCGTTTCATGGTCTATATCATCTTAAAATAGCACACACTGACAATCTATATTTTCTTCATAAACTACCCCGTTATGTTAGGGGTAATGAGCTGTTTGCGGATTTTCGTTTCCCAGCGTTTAATCAGATCCATCTAGCACAAATAATGAGTCGGTTAACGCGTTATGTACTCCAATTTTATGGCTGTCATTCCCAATTTCGAAGATGTTCGACCAGCCTTTTTTAGGTCGCTATGGTTTGGAGTTTTTTTTAATTTTTCTTTTACTCTATGTTACATTTTGACTAGATTACAGTATTGTATAATATATATGTAAAAAAAAAAAAATATATGCGTGTTGAATAGTCTTTGAAAGTATAAACAACATCAAATTGAATATCTGATGTATAATGATATTAATTGTTGAAAGATCCATCAGTTCAAGAATTTATTTCTCTGTACTTGTATTTTTATTTTCAATGATGTAAGTACTGGAAAAGAAAATATTTGTAATATAATTCGTTTTCAGTTAAACGCCAATGACGCAGTAGGCTTTTGGTTTATATTTACAACTAGGAAAGGAGGCAGTATCCAAACACTTGTTTGTAGTGAAACTATATTCGTCTTTAACAACTTTAAAAAAAGCTAATAAATTAAAATAATGAATGTTTGATGTATAATAATATTAATTGCTGAAAGCTCATCAGTTCAAAATGTTACTATAATTTTAATGTTTATTTTCAATATTAAGTACAAAAGAAAATATTTGTCATAAATTGGTTTTTAGTAAAGCGCCAATGACGCAGTAGGTTCTAGACTTCTACAGTGAGAGAAGGAGGTCATACCCAAACTCTTGTTTGCAGAGATTTTTGTTCGTTTCAAGCTTGATTTGCATATTCAATTTAAATTTAACTCGTTTTAAGATTTATTTATTAATTGACATTAATAAATGAATTGTATGTTTGTTTGCATTGATTGTTTATTTAATTTTTGTTCGTTTTAAGTTTCATTTATACTTCAGTAGGAAAATATTTTTTTTTTGTTTTAAGCTTGATTTTCATATTCAATCTAAGCATTAGTAGAGTAAGAAGTACCATTTTGCCAACGCCCCCGTACAAACAGGTTTTTCTGGTAGGTAATTCTAATCTAGAGGTCAATACATCTTTCAAAGAGGAACGAGTACGCAATACCGGTCCTAGTGTGATTGATTTTTTGGACAATTGCCTTTAGTCAAGACTAGTTTTTTTAGGAATGTGTCGTTGCTAAAGCTAACTCTCATTGGAAAAAAGGGGTATAAAGCTTTTTGTTTTTGATAAGAATTGCACAATGAATGTATCGTTTGACGTGGGCATTTTTTATGAGCCAATCAGAGGTTGTTCAATATACGATAACTTGATTTGTGGTTGGGATTTGAATAAAAGAAATGGTTATGTTATTTGCTTGCGTGTATAGGAATTCCCATGTTATTTGCTTGCAGGTATAGATATTCCCTTGTTATTTGCTTGCATGTATAGGAATTCCCATGTTATTTGCTTGCGTGTATAGGAATTCCCATGTTATTTGCTTGCAT
>JAQQPU010021378.1:0-14750 GCA_029168905.1 Artemia sp. Kazakhstan ARC1039 | reverse complement strand
TTAGTAAAGAATAGTAAATAAACATAATGCAAACCTTATAGGGGAGGAAGAGCTGATAGGTTTTCTCGGTTGTGTAATTAGCGTAATTAACGTGAGTTGGGGAAAGGGTTTGCCCCCCCTCCCACCCCTCTTATAAACATGATTGCTTCTGTTCATTTCAAGTTGTAATGTTGATCCCTACTTTCACTTGAAAAATCTTCTGTTTATTCATAATGAAGGTACAGCTTTTACTGAAAAAGTTTTCTGGGTGGTAGTGAAAGGCCAGCGGTGACAATAAACATTACCAAATTGATGATGAATCTACTTGGACATTTTTCGGACTGCAGTCAATAACGAATATTCAGCTTGCCAGGTAACTGAAAGAAGATTACCAGAGCAGAATTTTGTAATTATTTACTGTTGATTAATAACCCATGAAATTTATATTGTCGCTATTGGAAAAACGTGATAATTCTCTTGTTAAAGTTCACGACACTTACTCATAAAATACATTTCTTTCCTGCATGTATCCTGATTCCTGTGTCTTCCTCCCCTATATTACAAAAAGGGATTAAGAGAAACTTGGGTCCTTTTTCTTAATCCGTGAAGTATTTTATCAAGTATCTAGGACCACTCTCAGTTCAAAATGTACTTCTTCTTTGCATGGATAACTGACCTTTGTGTAATTTTTATTTTTTAATCTTAATAACTGGGACCCTTGAACTGGTAGTTGAGTTGTGATATTATCTATCCTCCCCCATGGACACATTTTCTTCTAGTTGTAGTTATTTAATGTAAGCTCCATAAAAAGTCTTATACGGATTCTTATAATTTGAAAGTTGAATTTAGAAATTAATATGTTGCATTGTGACAAAAGGGTTGAATAAAAATTGATAGAACTTTTAAAAAGTAGTAAAAATAGTAAACATTCAATAGTTGTCACCTAAAAAGGCAGACAGTCTTAACAGTACAAGAGTTAAGTCTTAACAGTGCTAAGGGCCTTTTCTTCTCTAGAGATTTCTTTTCTTCTCTAGAGTTTTCTCGTATTCTGCCCAGGGTTGCCAACTGGACATATTTATGTCCAAAGGACATATTCCTGTGTGCCGGGACACAATGACATAATAGGGCAAAAAAGGGACATATTTTTGAAATTTGGGACATAAAAGGGACATATTTTACAAATTCATGACATAAAGTAGAATATTTCCCCACTGGATACATATTTTTGTAAAAAAAAAAACACCAAATCAGTATTAAAACTACTTGTTTAGCACTAAATTTACTTAACTACTTATTTTCTACTAATTTCTTACAAACGTTATTTTTTTTTACAACCGTTATTATTTTTTGGAGTTGCTTGCTCTTTCCTGCAGGCAACTATATGCAAATACTCTTGAAATTCTTTACAAGTTTGTATTCTTTCATCTATAAACGGTTTTATTTTTCCTTGCTTTTACGCTACAGTCAAGATAATAGACAAGCAGGCACCTTTTTAGTTAACAATCGCTTCTGGTTTCCAATAGTCAGGCAAAAACATCTATCTATTTATCAAGTATTACTAACTGAAAATGAAAAGTTAGGAAAAGAAAAAAATGGAATCAATTTTGGTATCAATAGATGCACCAAAAATTGGCTTATTGTGCTGATTCCAAATATATAATATTTTTTGAGTATAGTTGTTACCTATTAGTGGGACTGAAAAAAATTGCCAAATTTTCGAAAAGGTGAAAAACGCCCCATAAAAGTCAAAGAATTTTAATGGAATTCACGCCATCAGATTCAGCGTATCAGAGAACCCTACTGTAGAGGTTCCAAGCTCCTATTTATAAAAATGAAATTTTATAGTGTTTGCCAGAAGAAGCATTACGGATTCGTGTTTATTTGTTGTTGTTGCTTTTTCCAGGGGTGACCATTTTGAACCAATGGTACTAGGATTTCGCAAGAGGGCTCGTTCAAACGAAAATTAAAAGATATAGTGTCCTTTTTAAGTGACCGAAAAATTGGAGGACAACTAGCCCCCGCCTCACTCCCTTTTTTCGTGAAAGTCGTCTCATCAAAATTTTGAGATAGCCACTTTGTTCAGTATTGTTGAAAGGTAAAATAGATATGTCTTTGGAGATGACATGACCCCTCAGAACGACCAGAGGAAGGGCCTCAAGTTATGAAATTTGTCCATTGTTTACATATAGTATTTGTTATAGGGAAGTATACCGACAGTTTCCAAGGGAGGAAGGAGATGGATTCTTCTAGGGAGGGATTTTCTATAGGGAGAATTTCTCATTGGGATGGAAGTTTCTGGGAGTGAAGTTTCCAAGAGAAATTTTATATGGGGAGAATTTACCAGAATATGTATACAGAACGTGTGTTATTTGTCTTTTTCTCGTTGTTGATCCCATTGTACATGTAGAGACACTCTGAGGGAACTCTGAGGGAGAAGTTTCAGCGGAGTTGAAATTCTCTTGGGATCTTTTTTTTGGGAGGGGGGTGATTTTCCATGGGAGAATTATCACCAGGAGAAATTCTGTATGGACAATTTCTGGGGGATAAACTTTCCAGGGGGGGGGGGTGTATTTTCCAAGCAGGGTTATTCCCCAAAGACCTTAAAAAGGATCAGAAACTAAATCAACACAATTCTTTCTTCAAATAAAAGTATGATAAGGAGTTTTTTTCAGGCAGAATCGTAAGCAAAAAATTTTTTGGGAAGGATTCGCAGCAGGGATGGAATTGTCCGGGGGTAATTTCCCGGCGGAAGAATTTTACATGGGAGGAACTTTATATAGAGGAATTTTTCGTGGGAAATTTTCCAGAGGGGGTGGGTTTCCTGGGATTATCTGAAAAACGATCAGAAATAAATACAAAAACTAGCTTTTCTACCGAAAGTAAGGAGTGACATTAAAACTTAAAACGTACAGAAATTATTCCGTATATGACGGGGGCTACTCCCTCCTCAATACCCCCTCTCTACGCTAATGTTCGACCTTTTGTCTAATTTTTTAAGAACGATTCTTGTAACACAAGGGCCGTGCCACCCTTGGAGTAAGCCCTCCCCCTCCACCCTTCATGGAGAGGGGTGAAGCCACTCCCCTCCACACACGTATTCTTTTCCCTTGATGCATCCAACAGAAATTTTTAGATATCTTTTTTGTTAAAAGTAGTCCAAAGAACATATAACAATGCCCTCAGCGTTTACACAACCCATAAGAGCCCTGGGACAAGGGTTCTAAGTTATGCCCCAGGGGCATATAAGGTTTTATGGAATGGGTTGTCGTATAAACTTCAGATGGGGCTCATTTGATTGAAGTTTAGTGTCCTTTATAAGAGTCAAAAGTGATATGAGGGCACCCTCCCCCACGCCTATCAGTTCCGAAAACCAGCATCCAATCAGAATTTGTAGACACCTATTTTGTTCAGTATTGTTAAAAGGTCCAGTAATTATGCCTTTGGGGATGTCATTCCCCTGATTGAAGGACAACCCAGCTTGCTTAGCGCTCCGCAACGGCGCTTGACTCCTGGATTGTACCTTGTGACATGCGCAAGAAATACTCTGATTGGCAAAAAGCAACCAAAAGAAGTTAAAATGGTGACCCTCATGCCGACCATACCTGTCAAGCGGAACTCTCGTTGGAAGATGAGCCTTAAGCTCCGACAATCAGTTTTTTACTGTTTACATGCTTTTATGAGTTCTGTGCTTTCACGCTTGTTCATTTTTTATGGATGAACTAAATGAATCTTTTTCGTTTTCATTATATTCGATTTTAACTGACCACTTTGAAAGAGGTTTACAAGTCGTAAAAAAACTAGCTTCTGAGATTTCAATATGGACATAATTTGGCTGAAAAGGACACATTTTGGATGCTCAGGGGACATATTCATTGACCAAAAAGTTGGCAACACTGATTCTGCCCCCTGTTGTCAAGCCAATGTTAGAGCCAACAAGAAAGAAATGAAGGCACACAGTGCGGTCCAATTATCTTGAGGCCGGCAAGCCGAGAACAGAGTACTTGAAGAACAGCTTCATTTGACGTTGCACTTCCATCTGAAATGATCTTCCTGAGGAATTCATCCCTAAAAATTTTGCTGTTTACTCTTTCAAAAGAAGATTCAATAGTCATCTAAAAACCTCGATAAAAGACTAGCGGTAAACCAAATATTTAAATATACTTGGTGTTGTGACTTTAGGAATAAAGAAAAAACTTAAATTTTTCCTAATCCACGTTCAGCAAAGGTTGCCATTGGTCAGGGACTTTTTTCAGCAGGGGGGTCAAACCAGCTAAAAAGTAAATGATAAAGGGATATTTGGTCAGTGGTATTTGTATCTTAATATTAGCTCCCATGTGCTATGGCTTTTGAAAGAAAGTAATTTGAACTGCTCATTTAATTTGTGGAAAAAAGCGCTTAAAAATTGTAACTGCCATAGAAGATGAGTTTAATGCATTTTCTGACATTGAATTTGTAACGTTGCAACGAAATAACGAGAACAATTCGAAAACTCACTTGGAAATTTCACGGAAATAATCAATTCTTTAATACAGTCCGCTGTTTAACAGTTAACTATTTAGGCCTACTCGTTTTTTGTTTTATTTTTCATGTTTTATCACATTCATCGGAAAATCTCACTGCATGCGAATTAACGTTTTCCCCCAAAAATGCATGCAACAAATTTTCACAATCTGCAAAATTGTTACGGTTTTCGATAAAAATCAGTATGTATGAATTCAGGATAAGAGAGTCTTATAATGAACGTGCTTCTTCAACTCCATATATATGTGTAAAATTTCTTTCTTAAAAATTGATCCCAAGTTTATTGAGATCGATGGAAATGTGTGGAATATCTGCTCTTGCTTGAGAAATACTTTAGGGGCATCTTGAACAGAGTCAATGACAAATACAGTTACAATGACAATGACAAAAACCAATACAGCGGATATCTTTGTAGTATGGATGAGTCTATTACATTAAGTATCTTTCTAAAAGATATCCTTAATCTCAGCCAACCTCTTCCGGTGTTTTAAAGGTGTACTGAAATACTATGTTAAAAAAAGGAAATTCGTTAAAACTATGCTAAAAAGAGTACATTTGGAACTTTGGTCATTGAAAGTTCTTTAAAAGTACCAGGCCCCTTCTCTAGACCTTCTGCATATCTATACGCTTTTGACCCATCCCTACGTAGTTTTATTGCCCAGTATCGCACTTCAGTTCGACATTCCGGGGGTCTGACTCGTTGGATAGGATTCACTTTTGAGCTCTAGTCGTTGTATTTATGAAGCCTATAATTCTTTGTCTGGGATTTTCTGAGGAATTTAAGCTGAATACCTTACCCAACTATTATTTGAATCTCTGCAGAATCTTTACGTTGTCCCCTCTGAACCTACTCACTTTTTTTCCATTAGCATCATTTTATTTACAAACAAATTTACAAAAATAAGTTCCAAGGAACGTTTCGGTTCGTTAGGCCAAATCCAACTTCCAACACATATTTCTATATAGATAAACAAAAACAAAACAATATCCCCTTAGAATAAGCCCTAGAGTAGCTCAACTAGCAGTAACTATTCTGAAACTGCAATTCATCATCCTTTGACGTGGAAAATATGCACAAAGTTTTTTCCCGCTGTTGCAAAATGCTGGAATTCTAAACCGGTGGTTTAATCATTTTAGGTATTTTTTTAAATTGCGTGATTTCAGTATTAAATTGACTTTACAAATTGTTACTTTCTTTGTCCTTTTGTTCCGTATATATTTTAGTATAATGTTGAAAAAAAGCTTTGGTGTCTTGCTGGTTTTCATCCTATGTATAAAAAGAATTAGAATATTGTTTATTTTGATTTTAAACTGTGGTCTGAATGTGCGTTGTTGAAAAATGTATCCTGGGAAAATGTTCAATAGAGATAAGAAAATCTGCTCTAGACTTCTAGACCCCAAAAAATTAGGGCTATAACCACTAACCTATTGCAGACCATGCTGCCTTAAGCCAACTGTGCAACGCACGCTTCTTAATATCAATCTGTGCAAGCTTCACTATTTTCTTCCTCAAAATTAGCTCAAATATCCTTTAAAGTTATCTTTATAACCTCTTCCTGTGTCACTCGGGGATGATTTGATTTTCGGTTGACCATAGATAAATGACCAGAAAGCATATTTTTTGCAATCTATTGCAATCTAATTTTTGCAAGATTTTCACCTATTTTTTGCAATCTAAAGCCACCTTTTCATCCTCAAAAGGTGGCTAAGCCATGTTAAAGTTTCCTTAATTATAAAGCTGGATGGAACCATGTTTTTTCGTACAACTTAACTAAAAAAAATCAACTTTTTCTATGCCTCTTGGTTGGGTTTTTTTCCAATGTATGTGACTTGAAAATATATCTTGAGAAGAACGTCATTAAGGTACAGATAAACATTTTCTCTTTCTCCTAGGTGCAAGAATCCTGGTAACCCTACTCTATGGATTGAAGCAGATGGGAAAGAAAAGAGGTGTTGCATCCTTGTGTGTTGGAGGAGGAATGGGAATTGCAATTTGTGTTGAGCGTCCATAGTTACTAGTATTATTTTAGGGTTAATTGAATTAGGGAACATTTCCAGTGATCATGTTAATATTTTTCTGATTTTTGACCAGGCTACAAAAGTACCTGTATGTTTGAACAGGTTTTTAACAGCCGTTATTTTGTTATCGTTTGTCTCGAATAGAGCCTTGTTATCAATATCTTGTTTTAAGTGCTTTACGTCAGTCGTATCCATCTTTTTTCATACCACATTTTTTTGTGTGTGTAGAAAATATAGTTTTCGTTTTTTATCTCTTTTTTCATACTCAGGGCGATGAACGCAGTCCATGTGTCTAATTAGCATAGAGCATAAATATCGCTTTTTTGGGCATAAAATAGCTATTAAAACATGGGTCTGGAGCAATAGGTTTAAAAAAAAATAGACCAAAAGTACCAACCAGAAGGCGGGTGAAAATTATTGTTATTTTGGTAGATAACGATTGTTTTCACAATTTTTTCTTCAAAATTTTTATATTTTACAGAGGTTTTGGATAGAATGAAAGTGTAGTTCTTATATTTTCTACCATATAGTTTTACCATAATTTTGAAGTTTATATTTACCATATATTGACTATAGATTTGGTTATTTGTTATCTTATGAAATTGCAGAAGTAAGCATATACACATGTAAGTAAAAGATAGAAAATGTAGAAAAAAATTCTTTATTGAATAGGCTGAATTCCTCCAGAGGTTTTATTTATTGTTGTGGAGCCAAGTTCACTTAAAATCAGGATCGTACCCAGAGGGGGTGGGGTCATAGGGGTTGAACCCTTCCCCCCCACCCTCCCCCCCGAAATTTTGCAGAAATAAACATTTTCGAATACATGTTTTCCTGAGTTATAGATAATGAATTTTTTTCGATATTTTGCCATCAGTAAGTAATGTATTGCATAATTTGATTAATAGTGTTCATGCATTGAGTTGGTAACTGGCCTTGCTGTTACAACACGAAAAACATATATGTGTGAAAACAGCAGGCATAGTACTGCTCTGCTTACAACCAATGCAGTCAGTAGTTCACTGCCTTAACGCGGAAAGAGGTGTAGCGCTAATGTTTGTCTCTCTCTCTGACCACCGTCCCTCCCCCCCCCCCCCGCCCACCAGAACTACCCTAGCACTAGTGTCACTTTCCTGCACTGTTGCCATATTGGCTTGTTTCCCGTATTTTGATGGTGACTGGCGTATTTTGATAGAGTCATCCCACCAGGCGTAAATCTTGGCGTATTTTAATTGATCTGGCATATTTTTGGCGTGAAATGCCATATCTGGAAGAAATTATTTTCCTCATTTGGATCCAATTACTTTTTGTCATGTAACGTAGCTGTGACCTTCGTATTCCATCCAACAGTATATTTTTTCCTTTCATAATACTTTTATCACTATCAATTCCGAAAACCAGACAAAGGAATAGTAGCGCCATTTCAGAAAAACTCAGGAGGGGGGGGGGGGGCAAAGATCAATTTTGGGCCCCCGTCCAGATTCAAAATGTAATTACTCTGTTTGGTAGACTATTCTTCAAATTAATCTTCGAATACACATTAAAACAACGTAATTTATTTAGATTATAACCTGGTTAGGGACCGAAAAATAGTTATAGAATGGAACATTTACCCCACAAATTAAAAACTGAAAGTTACGTGCAGTTACTTGAGCAATGAATATCTCCTTGGCTTCATTTTTGTTTAGTAGTTCACAAGCTTTTCAAAATTGAGTTCCTTCACTGCAGCCTTTTCAGAGAACAGAAGGAGTAAATGCGAAAGTTGCTCGTTGTCCATTGTCCAAAGGTAATCCTTCACAAAAGGCAACACAGAGAAAAATCATTCATTTGAGTATGTTGTGAGCGGGAGTGTAAGGACTACCCTCACGATCTCAAGAACCTCGGAATAAGCTTCTTTTAATCCTCCTAGGCTTTCGAAAAGACCTAAAGCGTTTGTCGGTTTCTGTAGAAGCTGCGACACATATGCACGAGCTATCAAAACTGGTCTCTTCAGCTGTATAACATCGATGCCAGCCTTATCGAAGTATGTCGCGATCTCGCGAAGTAAATCTGTGTTCATGAAGTCTTCGGATTTGGGGTTAAACGATCATGTGGCTTCTAGTACTGGCAGCTGGATAGAAAAGCACTCTTCAATCTCATTTATCACTATGTCCAAAACCTTTTAGAACTCTCTTCGCATTTTTTCTTCTTTTCTTGTGCCCTCAGATTCAGTGCTGGGTTTTCCAAGCGTTGATGTCGTCAAATAGTCCCTGAGTCTTCCGGATATCTTCTGAACCCATTTTGAATTTGCTGGTATGGTTGAAGCAACAGCGCTTGTTTCCGACACATCAGCTCCGACATTAATAGCCATCTCCTTAGACTTGTCATATAGGACTCGAAAACAATTGACAATACGCATTGTCTTCAGTTGGTTTTTTGTTGTGGTGATTAAAGTGCAAGAGTCTGAAATGATCCGATCTGGGGCCTGCAGTTGTTCAGAAAGTGGGTTGATAACTGCAAGAACTTCGTAAATGACATACGAACTGTACGAAGGGAAACGACTCTAGTTGATTCTTAAGACCTGTTTTTCTGCCGCTTCCTCCCTGTCAGAAGACTCTTAAACAACTGACAGAACTGCGAGTATGCAGTCATATCTTACCAGAATTTTAGCCACTGACCTATACCAGTAAGACCAACGTGTCACAACTGTCCTTTCAAGCGTTAGCACGGACACGTTGGCAGTTTTCTGGGCCTCGACAAACTACTAGTATCGAATGTTGCTGTTGGAGATAAAACTATAAACTGTGCAAAACTGAAAATACTGACGAACTTCTTTGTATTTTCTGCATACAATCCCCAATAACAAAGGTCAAGTCTATGGGAATGACAGGGAGTGTACACCGCTTGCGGTGCTTTTCCCCGGAGACGGGCATGTACTCTTGAAAAACGTCTGCTCATTACATTCGCCCCGTCATAGCCCTGTCCGGTATATTTTGACCAGTCAAGGCCGATACCCTTTATTTCGTTGTAAATAAAGTCGGCCAAACTCTCAGCGTCAACGTTGCGAATGTGGTAGCAACCTATGTCTCTTTCTTTGATTTTCGTATCATGAACATAGCGTACTAAGATCGCATGTTGTTCCTTTTTTGAGAGATCTTTTGTTTCGTAAGCAAGAACGGCAAAATATTTTGCTTTTCTTACTTCTTTCACCATAGAACTTTTAATTTTGTTTCCCATGACCTCAATATATTCGTTGTGGTACTCGTCTGACAAGTAATGGCCATAGGCCTTACGAGACTTGTCCATCAGGTCCGGGTTGATTTCCGTAAAAAGACCTACCGTCAACGAAATTCCCTCGATTGGTTCTATTTATATATTTTTGTATCTCTATTTATATATTTTTTAATCTTAATTGTCTCTCTAAAAGATTGCGGTAAGCCATTTACAGTAGATATTAAAATTGCCTCTTCAAAAAGAACAAAATGATCAGGATTTTTAAAAATGTGGAGGGCCAAAGCAGAATCAAATTTGTCATTTTTATTTTCACATCCCAGGGATTTATCTATTGGTTTTTTGTTCATGCAATCGTTCCTCCAGCTGTTGACGCGTCATACCAATGTAGAACTTCCCACATGAACACGGGATTCTGTAGACATCACTACCTAATATAGGGTCAGTTTTACCCTTTCCCTACTTGGAAAAACGTTCAACCTTTAGTTCCTTTTTCAAAGAAACAGAGAGATTATTTTTCTTTAAAATTTTCCCAAGTTTTTCAGTAATTTCGAGAAGTATCATATAGTGGTGAAAGTTTTGTTTTCAATTGCCAGCAATGCCCCTGTCTGCAACTCTGTCGTCAGAAAATTTTGGCATTTGCGAATCTCTTCTGCATTCTGATTATGCCTCAATCGCAGTCAAAGTCACAAGTAGTGACAGTCGAAAGTAGTCAAAGTCACAAATAATTGAAGTTGCAGATGCAAGTAATCACACCCGAAGCTTCTGACAATTGGTTGGAAGTACTTGCAATTGCATTCCCACTTAACATTCCCTGAAAATTCACCTTAGTATCGTTAGCCTTTTTTGACATTCTCAGAATCAAAGATCCCCCCCCCCATCCCAATTATAAATCTTGTATGTAAATAATGGGCAGATTGAGTAATTTTTTACCCTTTCCATGGGGGATGTGTGGATATGGCATCTCCAAAGGCATAGGTATTAGTTATTTTGACAATTTTGAACTGAGTGACTAATTTCGGAATTTTCATGAGTGTTGACAAGAAGGGGGGGATCTTAAATGGACAACGGTGTATCTTTCCTCTCCAAACGCTTTTCAGTAGGCCCTGGAAGTTTCAACTTAACACCCTCAGCTGTTCCTGGGATATTGCTGATACGCCCTCTTGACATCCAGCATGCATATAGTATGTTTTGATTTTGTTAAACATTCCCATCAAAATGTTCCGAAATTAGTCACAAAATGAAGCAGTCGCATTCACTACCACAAGTTGTCGCAGTCAATGTTGCAGTTGCAGCCACAATACTAGTAGTACTGGCCCTGAAATTTTTTAGTTAATGCTCTCAGCCCTTCCTAAGATACTGCAGATTCCCCCCTATAATAGCCTTCATGCACTGTTCTTTTGATTTAGTTGGGAATCCCTCTCAATATCCCATGGAGTTTCACCATAACATACTTAGCTTCTTCGGATTCACCTAGGATCAAAACTCCCTCTTTTCTCTATTAAGCAATGAGCCAACTAATTTTCAATCTTATCCGGGTTTTTTTTATGCTTCCTGGGATTATCATCCCAGAGGGCTTAGTTACAAGACAGTTTGACAATTTTCAACAAAATACTTTTTTTCTTAAAATCTTAATCAGTCTTAGGGAGGAAGCATCTAAATAGGGCAAGCGAGGAAGAATCTGACAGCCCTCCAATAAGTTTCTAATAGCCCAATAAATATATCCTAAAAGTTACAGCTTAATACCTTTGGCTTTCCCATGTGCCCATATTGCTGGTGTACCCTTTCGACAACCAGCACGTACATAATGTGCTTTGATTTTGTTCAATATCTCCCGCCCCCTACCCCCCAAAAACAATATTGAAAGTAATCGCAAATAAAAAATAGTCGGAGTCACAAGTAACTGCAGTCGCATATAGTCGTAGTCGAAGTTGAAAATAGTCAAATTTGCAAGTAGTCACAGTTGCAAGTAATTTAAGCTGCAGTTGTAAGTAGTCGCAGTAGCAGTCACAAGTAGTCACGGTCGTAAGCAGTCACAGTTGCAGTCAAAATAACAGTCGCAGTCTTCCTATAAGTTTCAAGTTAATACCCTTACCCGTTCCTAAGATATTGCAGATCTGCATTTTGATAACCTAGATGTACATGGTCTCTTGATTTAATTCATAATACCCGTCAAAGTTTCAACTCTCTATCCTAAGCCTTTGCAGACACTCCAAAGATCAAACATCCCCCTTTTTCCCACGAAGAAATCCTGCATACAAACAACGTGCAAACTTCATAACTTAACGCGATTCTTGTCCTGGGGTTGTGGGGGCATGGCATCCCTAGCAACATGGTTATTAGACCTTTTTATCATCTTAGAGAAAATGTCGTTTAAAATTTTGACGAGCGTTGAGGGGAGGGGACATCTAAAATGAGCAAGTGGGTTTGGTAGCCCTCCAATCAATCTTCAGCATCTCTCTTAATATAACCTAAAAGTTGCAGCTTAATACCCTCAGCCGTTCCTTCACTTAGTGTATTTTGATTAATCACAAGCAAAGTAGGGTAGTCGTAAGTAGTTGCAGTTACTGTCGTCAATAGTCGAAGTCACAAGTAGTCACTATTGCGAGTAATCTTAGTCGCAGTTGCAAGTAGTTGCAGTAGCGGTCGTAAATTGTTACGTTCGCATGTAGCTACAGTTGCAGACATAATAGCGGTAGCAGTCTTCCTGAAAGTTTCAAGTTAATATTCTTACCCGTTCCAACGATGTTGCAGATGCACCTTTTAGATAAACTAGACATACACAGTGTCTTTTGAATTAATTCAACATACTCCTTAATGCTCACCAAAATTCAAACTAAATATTCTTATCCTTTTCAGACACGCCAAAGATCAAAGCTTTCCCCCTTTCCCAATGATAAATTCTGTATATAAAAAAGTAGGAAAATTACAATCTTGCCCCGGGGCTATAACTGTTTAATATTTACTATTTTGAACAAAAAAACTATTAAAATATTCTACCTGTGTCTAGAGGGGGTGCATCCAAAGAGGGTAGGGGGGCTGATTTTCCTTGAATTACTCTGCAGCACCTCCCTCAACACGTCCTGAAAGTTTCAACTTAACACCCTCAGCCGTTCCTAAGATATTACTGATGCCACGTTTCGACAAAAACCGTACATACAGTATTTTTGATTTCGTTTGACAACCCTCTCAACATTTTGTGATAGTTTCAAAATATTATCTTGGGCCGTTTGGAGACCCTGCATCATACATGCTCTCTTTTCCCAATAACAAATTTTTTATATAAACAGTGGGTAACTTGCATAGTTTACACCCATTGCCCTGGGGGTTGTGAGAGGTCTTGTCATCCCTGGAAGCATAGTTATTTAACCTTTTGACTATTTTGAACAAGATGGCTATTTAAAAATTTTGATCGGATGTCTTTGGGAGGAGGGGTCTGATAAAAAGGGCGCAAATGAGCGGTTGGTTGCACTCTGACCCCTTTGCGACATCCCCCTCAACACGCACTGACATTTTCAAATTAATACTTTCAACCATTCTTAAATTATTGCAGATGTGCCTTTTGGACAAAATGTATGCACATAGTATCTTTTGATTTAGTTGGACTTACCCCTAAACATTTGCTGAAGTTTCACCTTAATATCCTTAATATTATCGGATACAGCTTGAATCAAAATTTCCCATTTTTCCCAATAATCAATCCTGAACGTAAATAAACTGCAGGAGGAAACTGCGGAATTTATAACAATCCTTGCTCCGAGGCTGTGGGGGAATGGCATCCCCAGAAGCAGAGGTATTAGACTTTTTAACTATTTTGTAAAGAAAGTCTTTTTTATTCAACCCCCCCCCCCCCCCCCCCCGGGGGGCGCCCCTTCATCTAAAAACAGCAATTGGTAGTCCTTCAATCACTCTTCAGCATCTCCCTCAATATTACCTAAAAGTTTCAGCATAATAATCTAAGGTGCTCCTTCAAATACTATGTGGGAGGCTACATCAATCCCCGGGGCATAAATATTTGACCTTCGGACGGTTTTGAACCAACAACTATCTAAAAAAGTTGATCAGATGTCTTGGGGGGAGGGTAGCTGTATCCCTACCGCTTTCGACTACTAAAAAAAGCACTAGAACTTTTAATTTATAACCGAAAGTACTCTCTCCAGATGTTATACGACCACTCTTTCTTTATGAAGTGGCTTTGGAAAAAAATTATAATAGATTAAAGACTTATGGCTCTTTACTAATAGCACCACTTGAGCATTGCCTTTGAGATGGTGGCTGTCGAACTAGAAATGAACTAGTGATAATTATGAATTTGTTTTTTAGAATAAGGGGAAGCAGCCTACCTAGTCAGGTTAGAAGAACGTTAGTTTAAAATTATTAGAGTTATGTATGAAAATAACATTTCCCAAGTTTAGGTAGAAACTGAGGTTAATAGTTGATTTGGTTTTGAACCAGAATTTAAGCAGGTATGTGCCCTATCATTGTTAATATGACCATTTTAATAATCTTTGTCTTATGGAACACGGTAAAAGCTATGAAAGAACAAGAAATCTAATAAAAAGCCAAAGATATCCTAGACTTGGATTATGCAGATAGGTGTTCAAATGATCACCTGCACCATAACATTTTATTTGACTAGGCTAGTCTAATTGCTCATGACAAGGGTGTGGCCCAACAATAAAAAGAGGCATTTGAAATAAATGAACATCAAAATTTAGGTGTGGCTCTTAACAGGGATACTGATGGTTTTAAAATAAGTTACTCTTATATTGATTTTCACAGACGAGAATCTGATAACTTATTCATCCCCTAAATAAATTCCATGTCACTTCCCCACTTCCAAAATTATACATATTTCCGACCCCACAGATCTGAAAGACCCTTTGCAAATAAAGCTTTACTTAAAATTAGGCAGATTTGACACAGTTCTCTGCTTAGTTATTTTATTTCATTTTAAATAATATTTTTTGCTTGTCTGGCTTCTGAGTGATACCATTATTTATTGTTAATTAATTAAAAAAAAA
>JAQQPU010021375.1:0-10097 GCA_029168905.1 Artemia sp. Kazakhstan ARC1039 | reverse complement strand
TAAGTTAATATAGTAACTTAGTTCTACTGGACATTTTGTTCTAATTGTTTATTCAATTTCGGTTCGTTTTGGGTTTGATTTATTCTTTAACACTAATTTCCGGTCGTTTTGAGATTGAGTTAATATTTGCACTTGTTTCTACTGGAAATTGTATTCTCATTTTTTATTCAATTTCGGTTCGTTTGGGGTTTCATTTTATTCAATTTCATTTATCCTTTAATAGTAATTTCCGGTCGTTCTGAGTGTAAGTTAATGTAGTAACTTAGTTCTACTGGACATTTTATTCTGATTGTTTATTCAATTTCGGTTCGTTTTGGGTTTCATTTATTCTTTAACTCTATTTTCTGATCGTTTTGAGATTGAGTTAATATATGCACTTATTTCTACTGGACATTTTATTCTCATTGTTTATTCAATTTCGGTTCGTTTTGAGAATTCTGATTGTTTATTCAATTTCGGTTCGTTTTGGGTTTCATTTATTCTTTAAAAGTAATTTCTGGTCGTTTTGAGTTTGAGTTAATGTAGGAACTAATTTCTACTTGACATTTTATTCTGATTGTTTATTCAATTTTAGTTCGTTCTGAGTTTCATTTATTCTTTAATAGTAATTTCTGATCGTTCTGAGTTTGAGTTAATAAAGGAACTTAGTTCTAATGGACAATTTATTCTGATTGTTTATTCAATTTCGGTTTGTTTTGGGTTTCATTTATTCTTTAAAACTAATTTCTGGTCGTTTTGGGATTGAGTTAATATAGGAACTTATTTCTGCTGGACATTTTTATTCTGATTGTTTATTCAATTTTGGTTCGTTTTGAGAATTCTGATTCTTTATTCAATTTCGGTTCATTATGGGTTTCATTTATTTTTTAATAGTAATTTCTGGTCTTTTTGAGTTTGAGTTAATATAGGAACTTATTTCTACTGGACATTTTATTCTGATTGTTTATTCAATTTCGGTTCGTTTTGGGTTTCATTTATTCTTTAATAGTAATTTCTGGTCGTTCTGAGTTTGAGTTAATAAAGGAACTTAGTTCTTCCGGATATTTTATTCTGATTTTTTTATTCAAGTACGGTACATTTTGGGTTTCATTTATTCTTTAACACTAATTTCTGGTCGTTTTGAGATTGAGTTAATATTGGAACTTATTTCTACTGGACCTTTTATTCTAACTATTTATTCAATTTCGGTTCGTTTTGAGAATTATGATTCTTTGTCTAATTTAGGTTCGTTTTGGGGTTTCATTTATCCTTTAATAGTAATTTCCGGTCGTTCTGAGTGTAAGTTAATATAGTAACTTAGTTCTACTGGACATTTTGTTCTAATTGCTTATTCAATTTCGGTTCGTTTTGGGTTTGATTTATTCTTTAACACTAATTTCCGGTCGTTTTGAGATTGAGTTAATATTTGCACTTGTTTCTACTGGAAATTTTATTCTCACTTTTTATTCAATTTCGGTTCGTTTGGGGTTTCATTTTATTCAATTTCATTTATCCTTTAATAGTAATTTCCGGTCCGGTCGAGTTAATATAGCAATTTATTTCTACTGGACATTTTATTCTGATTGTTTATTCAATTTCGGTTCGTTTTGGGTTTCATTTATTCTTTAACAGTAATTTCTGGTCGTTTTGAGATTGAGTTAATATATGCACTTATTTCTATTGGACATTTTATTCTGATTGTTTATTCAATTTCGGTTCCTTTTGGTTTCATTTATCCTTTAATAGTAATTTCCGCTCGTTCTGAGTGTAAGTTAATGTAGTAACTTAGTTCTACTGGACATTTTATTCTGATTGTTTATTCAATTTCGGCTCGTTTTGGGTTTCATTCATTCTTTAACACTAATTTCTGGTCGTTTTGAGATTGAGTTAATATACGCACTTATTTCTACTGGACATTTTATTCTGATTGTTTATTCAATTTCGGTTCGTTTTGGGTTTCATTTATTCTTTAACAGTAATTTCTGGTTGTTTTGAGATTGAGTTAATATATGCACTTATTTCTATTGGACATTTTATTCTGATTGTTTATTCAATTTCGGTTCCTTTTGGGTTTCATTTATCCTTTAATAGTAATTTCCACTCGTTCTGAGTGAAAGTTAATGTAGTAACTTAGTTCTACTGTACATTTTATTCTGATTGTTTATTCCATTTCGGTACGTTTTGGGTTTCATTTATTCTTTAACACTAATTTCTGGTCGTTTTGAGATTGAGTTAATATATGCACTTATTTCTACTGGACATTTTATTCTGATTTTTTATTCAATTTCAGTTCGTTTTGGGTTTCATTTATTCCTTAATAGTAATTTCTTGTCGTTTTGAGTTTGAGTTAATTTAGGAACTTATTTCTACTGGATATTTTATTCTGATTGTTTATTCAATTTCGGTTCGTTTTGGGTTTCATTCATTCTTTAATAGTAATTTCTGGTCGTTCTGAGTTTGAGTTAATAAAGGAACTTAGTTCTTCCGGATATTTTATTCTGATTTTTTATTCAATTACGGTATATTTTGGGTTTCATTTATTCTTTAACACTAATTTCTGGTCGTTTTGAGATTGAGTGAATATTGGAACTTATTTCTACTGGACCTTTTATTCTGACTATTTATTCAATTTTGGTTCGTTTTGAGAATTATGATTCTTTATCCAATTTCGGCTCGTTTTGTGGTTTCATTTATCCTTTAATAGTAATTTTCGGTCGTTCTGAGTGTAAGTTAATATAGTAACTTAGTTCATTTTATTCTGATTGTTTATTCAATTTCGGTTCGTTCTGGGTTTCATTTAATCTTTAACAGTAATTTCTGGTCGTTTAGAGATTGAGTTAATATAGGAACTTATTTCTACTGGACTTTTTATTCTGATTGTTTATTCAATTTTGGTTCGTTTAGGGTTTCATTTATTCTTTAATAGTAATTTCTGGTCGTTCTGAGTTTGAGTTAATATAGGAAATTATTTCTACTGGACATTTTATTCTGATTGTTTATTCAATTTCGGTTCGTTTTGGGTTTCATTTATTCTTTAACAGTAATTTCTGGTTGTTTTGAGATTGAGTTAATGTATGCACTTATTTTTATTGGACATTTTATTCTGATTGTTAATTCATTTTCGGTTCGTTTTGGGTTTCATTTATTCTTTCATAGTAATATCTGGTCGTTCTGAGTTTGAGTTAATATAGGAACTTAGTTCTGCTGGAGATTTTACTCTGATTGTTTATTCAATTTCGGTTCGTTTTGGGTTTCATTTATCCTTTAACAGTAATTTCTGGTCGTTTTGAGATTGAGTTAATATAGGAACTTATTTCTACTGGACATTTTATTCTGATTGTTTATTCAATTACAGTTCGTATTGGGTTTCAATTATTCTTGAACATTAATTTCTGACCGTTTTGAGTTTGAGTTAATATAGGAACTTATTTCTACTGGAAATTTTATTCTGATTGTTTATTCAATTTCGGTTCCTTTTGTGTTTCATTTATTTTTAACAGTAATTTCTGGTCGTTTTGAGTTTGAGTTAATATAGAAACTTATTTCTACTGGACATTTTATTCTGATTGTTTATTCAATTTTGGTTCGTTTTGGGTTTCATTTATTCTTTAACAGTAATTTCTGGTCGTTTTGAGATTGAGTTAATACATGCACCTGTATCATAAATACAGGTGGAGGGGATAGAAGGCCCATTAAATGTACACTCAATCGAGCCCACTGGTTTGTCCACAATTCCCATGAGTTACAAACCTTCTCCCAGTAATGGGTTAAATTGCATGGTGATACAGAACAGTATCGCGGGAGGATCCTCTTTAAGAGGACAATTGCGGCAGGGCGTAAGATCCAGATCTATGGACAACGGCCTCTGCAAAGGCCTGCCTCGACCCTTTCGGGGTACCTGCAAGACTGGAGACATTGCGGTCAACTCTATTCCCACTTGACGAGTGGTGCCCCTCAAGGAAATTATAGCTTAGTAAATGACACAGCATTCGCACGGGATTCTGACTAATGGACAGTTGTTCTGTCTTGGTATGTTTTGACGGGTATCTTCGGGCTGAAAAACCTCTTCTTAGCTAATTTATCTATTATGGGCTGCCTCCCCTTAGTAGCATAATATTTGTAGGCATGAATATATAATGAGTCGGAGGTAATAGGCTTGAGATTGTCTGTGCAGGATTTCGACTCTTGTTGATAGAAGAGCATCGCCAAGTTCTGAAAATCATGTTGTGACCAAGATGGGCCCAGGATTGCACAAAGCCTCCATTCATGGAGGTCCCAGGGACTTCTTACTGTCCGATGCTAAGCCGGCTTCAGCACTTCGGTGTAGACTTGTGAAAATTTGTGATCCCCGTCCTGCACCGGTATCCGGGATCATTGCTTTTCCTGAGGCAAAAAGAATTTCAATGATTTAAAGAACATGAAAATTGGAACTTGGAATGTTATGACGTTAAAAAATGACCATCGTATCGACATTTTGACTGACGAATTCAGACGACTCGAACTAGACTTATCAGGAGTTTCAGAAACTCATATCGCAGGGGTAGGAAGCATGAAATTAGGTGATATAGAATTTGTTTACTCAGGCAGGAAGGATGGGGTATATAGACAGGGAGTAGGGCTCATGATAAATAAGGAAGCTGATAAGTCTTGTTTAGGCTGGGATGGTATTAATAAGAGAATGCTAATTGCTCATTTTATGACTAAAAAGTTCAGGGTATCAGTTATAGTAGTATACGCCCCTGTAGAACCGACTGACGGAGATACTAGTGACTCAGATGAATTTTACTTACAATTACAGGAGCAAATAGACAGGGTTCCAGGTAGAAATATGATGTTTTTACTAGGAGATTTTAATGCCCAGGCTGGTAGAAATAGGAATAGATGGTATCCTAGCCTAGGTAAATTTGGTGCAGGAAAAGAAAACAGTAATGGAAACAGACTTTTGCAATTTTGTAGGTATAACAATCTAGTTATAACCAATACGGTATTTGGTCATAAAATGGCTCTTTACAGTAAACCGAAGACTGGCAGGATCAATACAAGATACTAGGGTATATAGGAGTGCTGTTATTGATGTTAAAAGTAAAGATCGCCATCTAGTAGTGTCAAGGGTTAATTTAAAGCTGAAATATCGGAAGGGTAACTACCTCCCGGGAAGTTATTATGTTGGTAGACTCAAGGATGAGAATATGAGAGAAACTTTCCAGAAACAGTTGAATACTAAACTTCAGAGTTTAAAATTTGATAATGCGGAAGATGGTTAGAATAATCTTAGAAAAATAATTTGTGAAGTTGCTGAAGGTGTCTTAGGGAAGAAAGCTATAACTGCAGCTAAGAATATTAGTGCAAAAGGTAGGGTGATAGGGTGATCTATCACCAGATAGGGTGATCTATCACCCTATCTGGGTGATAGATCATGTGAAAACAAAATGAATGTAAAGAGAGTGGAGAAAGCATTAAAACATGAAATAAGGAGGTGTGAAGTGGAGGCCATGGATAAAATTACCGAGGATCTGGAAAATGCAGCTAGACGGCATTAAAGTAAAATATTGTATTGGCATGTTAACAAATTGAGAGGGAGTAATCAACCCAGACTTGGCCCAGTTAAAGATAGGAATGGGGCCACAATTAGCGATAAGGAAAGAACTAAAGAGAGATGGGCCGAACATTTTGTGAATTTCCTTAACCGAGACAGAGTTGCAGGGAAACATATAGAGAAAAAAGAAAAGTTTGTGATACCTTTGATGTGAAGGAAGATTTATTTTGTGAGGAAGAATTAGCGACAGTACTAAAAGGATTAAAAAATAATAAGGCTCCAGGTGCTGATAGGGTGGTAAATGTGATTTTTTAATATGGTGGCTCTGAGGTTAAAACTATGTTACTGAAGATTATGAATATGATTTTTGAAAAAGGGGAAGTACCTAACGATTTTAGGAAAACCTTAATTAAGCCACTTTATAAGAAAGGTGATAAAAGTGAGTGTGGTAATTATCGAGTCATTAGTCTGGTGTCTGTTGATAGTAAATTACTTTGTAATATGATACGTTTTGGACTGAGAGATGCCGTAGACAAAGTTTTGAGAGAAGAACAGTGCGGTTTTAGAAAAGGTAGAGGATGTGTCGACCAAATTTTCACACTTAGGCTAATAATTGAGAAGTGATTGAGTTGTCAAACACCTTTGGTCCTTAGTTTTGTAGATTATGAGCATGCGTTCGATTCTGCTGATAGAAGAGCTTTGATAAAGGTTTTAACCTTGTATGGTATGCCGGACAAATATATTAAAGTGATTAGTGCTATATACGAGAATAACACTGCTGCGGTTAAGGTAGGAAGTGAGGTTAGCAGCTGGTTTTGTATTAAATCGGGAGTTAAGCAGGGTTGTGTTCTATCCCCCTTTATATGGATTATTTTGATGGACTTTGTTTTAAGGAGCACAGGAAAGGCAATGGGAGACCACGGAATCAAATGGAGAGGAAAAAGTCTCCTGGACTTGGATTATGCTGATGATTTAATCATCCTAGATGAAAGTGTGAGCAAAATTAATGAAGTTTTAGAGGTTTAGCAAGTTCAAGGTACTAGAATAGGTTTGAAAATTAATGTTAAGAAGACTAAGTTACTAAGACTAGGAATAAGTGAAGATGAAAGGGTGACCTTGGGTAATGAAAATATTTATCAGGTGGGCAGCTTCACTTACCTTGGTAGTATTATTAGTAAAGATGGTGGGAGCAGTGAAGATGTTAAAAGTTGAATAGCCAAGGCTCAGGGTGTTTTTTCACAGTTAAAAAAAGTTTGGAAGATTAGGAAGAAAAGTCTGCACACCAATATTAGAATATTAGAAGCTATAGTGATGACAGTGGTCAAATATGGCTCTAAAGCATGGGCGCTCAGAAAAGCGGATGAAGATTTGCTAGATGTTTTCCAGAGAAATTGCTTAAGGATTGTTCTGGGTACCCGGCTGACTGACAATATTTCAAACAATATGCTATAAAAAAAAACCGTGGTACAATACCGCTCTCTGGGGCTATAATGACAGAAAGGTTGAGGTGGCTAGGGCACGTTGTGCGGATGAAGGATGACAGAGTGCCGAAGATTGTTCTTTTCGGCCAACCGTCTAGGGCTAAACGGAAAGCAGGTCGTCCCCGTCTGGGGCGGGAGGACGTCATAAAGAACGATTTAAAGGAAATGGGAACTTCGTGGGCGGATGTAAAAAGGGAGGTTTTGAATAGATTGGGATGGAAGAGGAGCGTGTGTAGCTGTATTGGCCTCAGGTGGCTTGGTTCTGCGGCGAGTTGTCAGTAGTAGTAGTGTACTGTTTTATCAAGAATAGCAATACACGCAACCAATTGTTTGTTAATGCTCAGAAAGCCACTCGTATAGGGCTGTTCTTTAGCTGGAGAAATCATATACTACAAGATGGGCATACTGGTATAAATCAGTGAACAAAGTACTGAATAGATACGACTGTATGTCAGCCGTTTTATCAATTACAAAAACATCTAGTCATGGGAAATCAGCAGCTCAGGCAAACGGACTTGCAACCAGACTTCAGATACTTGACTTTATATTCATGGGCGCCCATAAGCTGAATTCCAGGGGGGGGGGCAAACTTCGTCTAATTGCTACTTTTAATGTTATATAATAGAAATCTCAGAACAAAAATATAAAAATAAGGCAGCATCATTCAGCCAGGGGGGGGGGCAAGAGCCCCCCCTGCCCCCCCATATGGGCGCCCATGTTTATATTTACACTGCGTCTGGCAGGAAAAAATTATTTCACGAAATCTTTGTCTGAGCAGTTGCAGGTGGTAGACCTGGTTTTTCTCTAGAGCAACTAATCTAAGTGCAGCTACGTGAGATAAAATTATTGTGATGAGAACTTACAAAGCTTTTAATGAAATCTTTCATAAAGCAGAAGAATTTCCTCGTGAGTTCGGCCACACAGAAGACCTTCTGCAAATTTTTTAGAATTCCAATTCTTCATGTAAAAGACCAAAGCAGGCATAGCAATTAGTTTCTCGCTTACATGTTTTTGTAATAATGTCAACTCTGGCAAAAAGCAATCATGCCGAAGTGAAAGAATCAACTAAAGGTGCTTTCAGAAGGGGCCTTTTTCTTGTGATAGACAGTTTGAAAGCCACTTCATGAATGCTCTTCAACCGAAAGTGTCAATTTGTGCGCTAGATGCTGATTCACCACACTTTCTGGATACTAGCCGACTAGCTAGTGTAGCAGTGAATTACAAAGAAGCTTACATTGACACAACCCTCTTGGCCTCGCAAACGGATCTTGTGACTTGTGAGAAGACATATTGATTCTTTGGCCAATAAGCCAAAATATCTTTTTGGACCTGTCGATTGTCTGAAGGCAATGTCAATTGCGTATTCCGAAGTTTTGAAAATTACACAAACTTTGATTGATATTTTTGGAGTAATGCGACCTCGTAGATTCCTAGTGTTGCAATAAAGATGCTTTCAGAAGGGGCCTTTTTCTTGTGATAGACAGATTGTACTCCCGAGTTTGAAAGCCACTTCATGAATGCTCTTCAACCGAAAGTGTCAATTTGTGCGATAGATGCTGATTCACCACACTTTCTGGATACTAGCCGACTAGCTTGTGTAGCAGTGAATTACAAAGAAGCTTACATTGACACAAACCTCTTGGCCTCGCAAACGAATCTTGTGACTTGTGAGAAGACATATTGATTCTTTGGCCATTAAGCCAAAATATCTTTTTGAACCTGTCGATTGTCTGAAGGCAATGTCAATTGCGTATTCCAAAGTTTTGAAAATTACACAAACTTTGATTATCTGCCTACCGCAACAACTATTAATGAAAGTTTCTTTTCTACACTAAGCCAAACTAAAACCAATTTAAGATTAACAATGGATGACGAAAGCTTATGTGATCTGATATTGATGTTGAGTGAAAGGGATTTCAATGCTATGGTTGATATTTTTGGAGTAATGCGACCTCGTAGATTCCTAGTGTTGCAATAAAGCGTTAAATTAATTTCCAACCTGAGTTCTCCCTGTATTAATTAAACACTTTTAAATAGCTTCTTACTATTAATAGTCGATTTTAGGAGAGTTCTGTGCAAACTACTCTGGAGAAATATTACTCTTGAACAACTCTGAGCCGGCAGCTTTAGGGGGCCCACAGAAGTTGCTTAGCCCCCCCTTAGGTTAGAATTAAATGACGCCGCTGTCAAAATAATTTGAGAACCTGATAGGAGACAAAAAAAAATATGGACGCCTCAAGTTTTACAGCAAAAAGGAATCTAAAGAAGGCTAAAATTTATCAGCTTTTGTTTAGTAATTAAGATGTACTGTTACACAAGTAGTTGGTAAAAGAATACCTGATATGGACAAATAGTGATTATACATAAAACGTCCCTGTATGTGAATGCATGCTTTAATAACATATAACGTTTGATAACATCATCAAAAATGTTCCCATTAAAGGTCTCCTGCAAGTTTTCAGGGAGGCGGTTAAAACCATGAAACATGTTCACCAAAAGGTTGCCGGGGTACTGAGAAAAGCCTTCTTCATTTTCAACACTCTGCTATTTCTAATTATTCGTTTTTATCACATGATGGTTAAGAATCAGGTGGTTATCAGGATTGTAGCTTATTTCCGTTTATAGGGTTTATCCATATTTTGGAGGATTTTGTCCTAAGGAATAGGTGAAAAGACTATGGGAGAACACGGTATTGAATGTGAGGGTCAAACTCTCTTAAACTATGATTTGAGCGACTCGGGTAAAAGCAAAAACTATTGAAATGGATGTACTTTTGGAGTTTCTGGGAGTAAAAGGTGCGAGATTAGTTGTGAAAATATTATTATAAAAACTAAGTCACATAAACTAGGAATGAATCAGGATGAAAAGGGTGATTTTGGGTTCTGAGTAAATTGACTAAGTGAATAGCTTGACTAACCTACGTAGCATTGCTAGCAGGAAAGTTGGATTCAATGAAGATGTAAGAAAAGAACTGTCAAGTCAGAGGCTATTCTTTCCCGTTTGAATGAATCGCGAAGTAAGACTTCAAACTAAGATTAAGATACTGGAAAAACTTTAAAGACAGCCGTCAATGCGTCAAGTATGGCTCTGGAATGAAAGCG
>JAQQPU010021374.1:557-14752 GCA_029168905.1 Artemia sp. Kazakhstan ARC1039 | reverse complement strand
GATGATTAATCACCAAAAAAGTCACTAAGCCCAGCCTCTTAGCATCAATAGATATAAATACTTGACATGGAATACACCCTTGTTGAAATCGGTTCCTGAAATCAGCTATGCGTGCCTAGCCCTTTAAGCCAGAAAAAAAAAAAAACAAGTGAAAACTAAGGTATAATGTTACCTTAAATTACCTTAAATCGCATCTTCTAGCGACTAAGGTTGCAGGAACCTGTAGATGTCGCCAGGTAGTATTGACAGGAGTTCGTTGCACAATTCATTAGTGGATCATCACATCCTACACGTATACAGGACAGTTGAATAT
The DNA here is from genome assembly GCA_029168905.1 of Artemia sp. Kazakhstan ARC1039. Lineage (NCBI taxonomy): Eukaryota > Metazoa > Arthropoda > Branchiopoda > Anostraca > Artemiidae > Artemia > Artemia sp. Kazakhstan ARC1039. Next base: position 14,439 of record JAQQPU010021374.1, on the reverse strand, counting down.
CACACACTAATAGACCCTGGTGGTGGATGCAGGCTCATCCCACTGCGTCCTCCATGGCTTGTTCCTCCAGTCATGGTCAATGCCAGTCTTGAAGCTGTTAACTGAAGCTGCGGAAACAGTTGAATCGCTCAGTGAATTCCACAACGGAACAACGCGATTGGAGAAGAAGTTGTATTTCTCACGCTTTCTGCTGAATCTTTGGCGGAGTTTTATGGGGTTACCTCGCGCTCTGCTAGACTGGTCCTGTTCGAGAATGGGCTTGATAACACTGCTATTCATCAACTTATATGCCAAAATTACGTCCCCCCTTTTTCTACTGTAGGTCAGAGTTTGCAAATCAAGCTTTTCTAGGCGTTGCTCATATGGGATTTGTTGGTTGGCAAATGGGAGCCTAGTAGCTCTTCTCTGGACTTTTTCAAGCAACTCTGCATCGCATTTGAAGTGGGGGTTTGCAACTGCCATCCCAAACTCAAGATGAGGGTGGACAAGGGCTGTGTAAAGCTTCTTAATGACCCTGGGGTGGCGACTAGTCACTGATCGCTTGATTAGGCCTAGGATCTTGTTTGCCTTTGCGGCTTGAGTTCGGCAGTGACTATGGAACTTCAGCTTATTATCTATGATTACCCCGAGATCACGTTCTTCCTCTGCGCTTTGGATGGGTGTTATAGCACCAGTAGAGTCCAACATATGGTAGCTATGGCAAGGGTTGTTCAGTCCAAGATGTAAAACTTTACATTTGCTTGGGTTAAACTCTAGTGTCCAAGTTGAGGCCCATTGGCAGAGGTTTGTTAAGTCTTGTTGCAGGGCATTGCAGTCTTCGTCAGAAGCGGCAGGTCCAAAGAGTTTGGAATCGTCTGCATATAGTTCCAGCAGATTCAGGACAACCTCAGGAGCATCGTTAATGTAGAGGTTGAATAAAGTCGGGCCCAACTTAGTTCCCTGTGGCACACCACTTCTGACATTTACTGGTGCCGAGTACACGAGGTTTCCGTTGTGGTCGTAGACTGCAGCAATCTGGATTCTATCAGACAGAAAGCTATGGATCCACTGGGCTACGTCTACATCAATGTGATATGCTGACAGTTTAATCATCAGGTACCGGTGGGACATTTTATCGAAGGCTTTTGCCTGGTCCAGTAGGAACACGTCTATAGGGGATCCCGATTCGATAACCTCAGTGATTGATTCATAAGCCTGGATCAGGTTCGTTTCAATGGACATTCCTTTTCTAAAGCCATGTTGGCCGCTGTAAAGGAGACCATTCCTTGTTATGTGAGCTATAACGGCATCATTGACAATTCCTTCAATCAGCTTAGCAACGACTGAGGTAAGGCTTATGGGCCGGTAGTTCTCTGGCTGGCTTCTGGAACCTTTCTTAAATATTGGAGTTATTGTTGCTGTACGCCAATCAGGTGGTAGTTTCTTTGTCTTCAAAGACAGATTATACAAGGAGCATAGCGGTTCGGTGACTATATCAGAGATTTCTTTGAGCAGCCTGGGATGGATGCCGTCTGGTCCTTTGGCTTTGTTAGGGTCCAGCTTTGATAGTCTTTTCTTAACCTCTTCAGTCGTGATGATGAGTTTCGGCATAAGATGTTCGATATGTCTGGGGTCAGGACATGAGGGTTCAGCTGATGAGTCTGAGGAGAAGTTCGAAGCGAAGGTAGTGTTAAGCAAGTTTGCTATAGCTTCTGGGTCTTCCAACTTTTTCCCTTCAGCGTTGAATAAGAATGGTATTGATCGCCTGTTCTTATCTTTCTTGGACACATACCTCCAAAATCGTTTAGGGTTTTCCTTTATACTAAAGGCTATCTTCTCCTCATATTCTGCCATAAAATGCCTAGTTAGATGTCTCAACTTATTCCTGGCTCTGGCATAATGCTCCCAGTGTCGTGTGCATACACACTTCTTGTACTTCGAAAGTGCCTTTTTCTTCCTGTTCATGGCTCTTTTAATGGGTCGATCTATGTGAGGCAGTGTTCTAGGTGCCTTGACAAAAGACGTTGAAGTACAAAGCTGCTCAACATGGAGGACGGCGTTCTTGAAATTTAGCCAGGCTTGCTCTATATCGTCACTGTTAGTCACTTGATCCCATGCAACCGCCTGTAGTATTTCCCTGATCCTGCTGTAGTCGGTATACGTTCGTTTGGTGCAGTTGTTTGGTGGTTGACTTATTAGCAAGTCATGGGAAATACAGAGGTGATCGCTAGCGCCAATGGGGGGCAGGTAATCAGTATTCACTAGCAGTCCTGGGTTGTTAGTGATTGTCAAGTCTAGTAGAGATGGTATCTGGTTGTTTTTGTAACGGGTTGGCTGATCAATTAATTGGTACAGATTATTGTTGCCTAAATATTCCACAAACGGGTTAGTTGCAGTTGAACTTTGATGGTAACCTGCTCCATCCACCCACAAAATATCAGGCATATTTAGATCTCCAATTAAAATAAAATCTTGGTTACAATGCTTAGATGCATGATCAGCTAATTGAGTAAGAGCCCCATAAGAGGCAGCGGCATCTGGGCTGCTTGGGCTTCTATAAACGCATCCTATTAGAAGTGGGTTCCCCCCAATAACAATATTAACAAAAACACTCTCAACCCATGGGGAATAATCATGATTCAAAGTCAAATCTCTGACCTGTAATACATCCTTCACATAAACAGCAACGCCTCTTCTGGGGTGAGTTGAGAGATTCGAGAACAGGCGATATCCGGGGATCATGATATGATCATCTTCCAGTGGGGTAGTAGAGTTCTTGGGGGTCAGCTCGCAGATACACAACACATCGTATTCTTCAGCAGTAGTTGTAAGTTTTAGTTCAGGAAGCTTATTTGTCACTGTATCAATGTTCGTGTAAAAAAGCTTCAATAATTTCTTTTGACTAGTCTGTGGAGGGTTACTATAATGTATCACTTTTGGCAAACTCTTGAAACTAATGTCTGATGAGCTAGGGCTCGAGCATGAATGGAAAGCACAACTATTATTGCCACTCTTAAATGAATCACTATCATCGACACTACTACAACTGTGGAAACTATTTACATATGGGCTATCCTCAGCAGGCAGTGGGCACTTTAGTGCTCCATCGCTGCCCCGTTTTTTGAAGTTTGGATTTGTTTTCGTTTCTCCCTTTCCGCCTTTGTGCGGTCAAAGTGAAACTGCACAGCACCCTTCAGCTCCCTCGACTTAGTCACAATCTCCTTTTTTATCTTGTAGTTATCAGTGAGGAAGAGGACAGGTCTAGGTCGGTCACCTGGTTTCGGTGGATTGTTACCGAGCCGCTGCGGCTTCAAGATTTTGACAGAGGGCAGATTGTATGACTGGGCAAGATGATCCTGAATAAACATCAGAATATCAGCTGCCTCTTCACATGATTCAGGAACTCCGTAAACTACGATGTTGAGCTGCCTTTTCTGTCTCTCTCTGTCCTCACGGATGATCCGTCTAACATCACTTTCAAAGTTCTTGGTAGTATCGCTCTGACACCGGTTCAGCCTGCTAGTAACTATATCTTCTAATTTGGATTCAACTTCTGCTAGGGTGCACTTGCCTGCGATCTCACTTTCCAAGTTAGAGATTTTGCTGTTAATGTTCCCCAGTTCTTGTTTAAGATCTTGCTGAAACTGATCCAGAGAAGAGGTCACAGCTTTTGAAACGGTAGCTTCGATAAGCTTTTGTGTAGCATTTGAACCAAGGCTGCTATTCCCAGTAACCTTACACACAGGACAGAACCACTCACAGGTGAGGCTGTCAGTCATTTTGCAAAATAGTTGGTATTCTGATTTTGAGATTCCAACGCAATCTATGCACAGCCACTTATCACAACCATCGCAAGACAAAGCTTGGGACTGTTCATCAAGTTCGCGTCTACAGCTACCACACTCATCTTCATTTTTCTTTGGGCTTACCCGGGTTCTCTTGTTTGTTGACACTTTCGGCGGCATTTTCTTCTATTTCTTCGCTGAGAACTCGGCTAAGAACAAAACCACAGTACAACGCCAAGCGATCAAAACTTGGCGCCCGGGTTAAAATTTAAAAAGGCACGTGGGCGGGCGGTCACGTAGGCACTTTTATCGCGAGCTTAAGTTCGATAATTGCACAGGATTCGATGAAAAGAATAGTCAAAACTGATCAGCAAGTATATAAAATAGTCTATGTCCTGTTTATTTTTCCAAAAAACTGTTCTAAGATTTCACTTGATCCACTCTCAAGGACGCCAAGGTCAACACAAAGGATGTAATTTCTACAAGTTACACACCTTCGTATTCTGTGGTCCTGGCGAATAATATGCCAATATGCTTTCTAAATACACTTCTCAGCCAATATATTTTCTAATTTGAAGTTCTTTTTGCCCTGAAAGTTCTTGAGGTAGACAAAATGTGGGAAGTGCAATACTCAAATCACCTATTCCCAGCAGTTTAAGGATTAAATCCCGCTGGTACCAACTCGGCCTCTTGTTTGTTTGATATTGCTCCCTTCTGCACAAATTATCACCAAAAGTACGCAGAACAAATCATCACCAAAAGTACGCAGAAAACGGAAGGCCAACGTAATCTGTGGCGTTTTTAATAATTATCGTTTGGCAACTGTGCTCCGTTCCTGACTGCAAATTCAGAAGAAGAAGAAGCTTGGCTTTATTTACAAACAGCCACAGCTGTTCGATCAGCTGTTTAGATGAATTGAGACAAAGGGTAGGTCCCTTGGGAATTAGAATAAAAAAATTTCTAACTTCAAAATGCAGGTAAACAAAGTGACACACCAAGGGAATCCACTTAAAATAACACCTAGGTACAAATATAAGCAGTTAAGGCAAAATATGGGTAGAAATAAATAATCTTTCTCACAGAATTGGCCAACAGTCCTTTATTCAATTTCACACAACCCTGTTGCTGCTGCTGGTGATGACTAAGATGATGACTGGTGATGAAATAGAAAGTTGATAAATTTCTGTGCATAGAATATTGCAATTGATAGACTAGAGATTTCAGATTAATTTGTAAGAATGTATATTCTCATAAATTTTGTATGACATTTCTTATTTTGAAAATAATTGATATTTTATAGGGATATTTGTAGTTCAAACCATAGACTACGTTGAAATTAGTTTCTTAGTCTAGGCTACCTCAACCAAACTATTGGTCTAGTTTGAGGTCAGAATAAATTGAGATATGATCTAACCTACTCTGCATGGGCGCCCATAAGCTGAATTCCAGGGGGGGGGGTGCAAACCTTGTCTAACAAGGCAGCATCATTCAGCCAGGGGGGGGGGGGGCCCCCCCCATATGGGTGCCCATGCTACTCTGGAATATTTAAACAGATAGGAAGTGACTAAATCACTGACCTAGTTTTGGGTATAGTAGTACATGATAGATCTCCTTTTTTTCATCAGTTTCATAGTTAAACCAGAGTCTCAACCAGTCAATTATTTTTTGCAAAAACACTTTTCATGACAATCTTGGCTTGTCATGGTTGCATGCATGGCTGAGCTTAACCATACCCAGTGGCTGAACTCAAACATTCTATTTGGCTGATGCAGAAAAAGGCCTAGAGGACTAGGGTATTTGGTAATAGGGTAAAAGACCAGTATCCAATTGCACAAAATTATGTAAAACTTTAAACCTCATATCTTGTTATCAAATTAGAGTTGAAAAGGTCTGTATAGGCCAATGAATAGCTAAAAACCCAAGCTATGCAAGAACATGGTTATTATTAAAATTATTTAAGATCATTCACTGAAAATGATTAGTTTATTGACTTACCTAGAAAGACCTCTTTTTGTAAATACCAATTATCCTATTTTGATGTAAATATCTTTTTAGTGTTTCAGTATTATTCACATATTAATAGAAAGCTGATTGTCTTCAAATTCTGAAAATCTAACTTTTATTTCTTGATTTTTATTCTATAAATCACAAATATTAAATATATATTTCTTTCATTTCACTTGCTTGTCAAAACAGAGACCACACATTGGATTTATGATGACAAATTACTCCCACTGGGCTGGCTCTAGTGAGAGATGATTGGGTCTACACTTGCACTGTATCATACTGTAGTAAAAAAGGGGCAGTCCAAAAACCCATTGCTATTTTTCCAAAATGCCAAAGAAAAGTGGTCTTTCCCAAAAAGAGGTCTTTTACCCTATGGTATATTCTGAGTTTTTACAGTACTTAGCTTGGTCAATGGTGAATACACAACTACATGTGGCTTTGCCACCCTTTCATGTTGATTTCTAATATACTGATTTTTACCATAGCAATTGCACCCTAGACCCCACCCTCTAATGAGGCCAGATCAAGGCCTAGGCCATAGATAGAACTCAGTTAATTTAGTAAATTTAGAGCATTTATATTACTTAGCTAGGATCATGGCAAACACACCACTCAATACATCTTTTTTATCCTCTTATTTAAAAATACTAGGCTAATCATTTCCAGTACAAACTCCATTTGAGTCTTTGAAAACAACCCTTTGTGAAGCTGTTCACCTTCTTGAATGCTAGGATGATGTCCCCCCTCTTTCTATAATATGTTAGGGTAGGGAGGCCATAGGGGATATGTTATTTGGCAAAAGGAAGCTTGGTTGCTCTATGCTGGACCTTGTCAAGTGATTGTGTCACACTTGGAGTGCAGGCTTGCAATCAACATACCAAACTCAAAATGAGGATGAACAATGGCTACATAGAGCTTCTTTTTTACCAGGGTGGTGACTCATCACTTCCTCAGAACTCTGAATTGGAATATATAGGGTAAGACACCCAGTAGTCGGACACTTTAATCACTTTGAAAACTTTTTGACATTTAAACTACTCTAATTACTGTATTATACCACCTAGAAACTTAATTTTTGTATCAAAAAATTTCTGAAGAATTTCTGAACAAGTAGGTTACTAATTCAAATAGTTTCACTTGTACAGCGCCTCCTATTTTTGAATTTACTAACAAGTGACAATTCTGCCTAAACTTGGACATACAAACAGCTCATTGCAAATAGTGATTAAAATAGTATAAAAGATTATGTCCAAGAATAGGCAGGTGGCCAACTACTGGGTGTCTTACCCTACCTGATAAAAAGATGTCTTTTTCTTAGGCTCCCTCTGCTAGACTTGGCCTTTGGTTCTGGCACATCACCTCAGATTGGATTTTCAAATTTTTTCTTCTATTGAAATTTTTGGTGATTTTTAATTGCTTTGTAGGCTACATTACAATATCATATGCAGAAAATTTCATATTTCTATGTTGAATGGTTCCCACTGTATTTTTGTTGTCAGCCTCCTTTTTTGTCTTTTTCATGTCATCCTGACTTTCCTTAGATAGTTGTAATGTCCCTCCAAGTTGAATTTCTGAGATTTGGTCTTCTGGTGTTTTTTTTTTTTTTTTTTTTATTTAGAACCAACTTCTAATCTTAAAATTATTTGTTGAAACTGTCAAGTTGGTCACTAGGATCAACTTTAAAATTTCAGCTGAAATACTTATAAAACTTGATATATTTGGAATCTGTAGTAAAGAATAAATTGATTTTGTGAAACATTTGGAGTAATGCTTCTTTGAAAGATCTGCAAGTGTTTAATGTTGAATAAGGGAAGGGTTTTGCATTACTTGAGCACTCTCCAGAAACATTTTGAATGTAAAATTATCTTTTTGTATTCCTTCATACAAAGCAGTTTGTTTTATAGGCACTGCCATCCCAAATTTCAAAGCTGCTACCTGTGCCCTTATTAAACCAAGAACCTTGTTTGCCTTTGTAGCTTGGTTGTGACTGTGAAATTTGAGCTTGTCAATTATCACGCCAAAACCTTGCTCTTCCTCAGAACTAATACTACTAACTACTCACTATGACTCCAAGCCATACCTGCCAAGCTGTAATTGATCAGTACCTGCAGAGTTAACCTTATGATAGATATTACAGGGGTTTGCTTTGACCTTGCATAGAGGTTTATGCATTCTTCTAGAGAAGAGCAATTGTCTGTGGAAGTTGCTGATCCAAAGAGTCTAGAATCATCTGCATATTCCAAAAATTATGATCTGGTCCTATTGACTGAGGTTTGTCCCAAGTCCAGTAGAAACAGGCTCAAAGATTCCCATGTTAAGATTCCAGGGTATGGTGTCATGTCAAACCTACAGTCTTTAGAATGCAGGCGTGGTATGTTGGCGCTATTCAAGACATGTTATAGTATGTGATTATTATGTCTCCCAGGTAACTCACAATTTGTTGAATCTGTATGGTTTGACCTATGCGATGACAGTGGTGGAGTAATAACCAGAGTAGGCTGTATTTACAGAAGCCCATCTGCCTCTGATTGCCAAGAAACTGAGCGGACAATAGCAACAATGCTGCATAAAGCAACTATGAATTACACAGGGAACCTTTTTATAGCTGGTGATTTCAACTTCCCTGACCTCATATGGAAGGATGGATATCCGTATATACTTGTAACTGTGAATATCTCGACACTTTTGATTTTGTAAAAAATGTAAAACCTAAGCTAATGGAAGAGACAAAACTTAATATAATCTGCTTTAACATCAGAAGCATAAGAGATAAGTGGACAAATTTTAAAGATTTAATTTTAATTAACGGTTACTGCCCTTTTGACGTAATTGGAATAACAGAGACGTGGCTTTCAGAAATTGATGATACTAATGAATTTTCCCTCCCTGGCTTTCAAGCTATTCATATTGAAAGAAAATTAACCAAGTCCTCTGGTGGCATTTCTCTTTACATCCGGTCAAGTCTAAAATTCACCAGGCTATTACACTGTGAATCCTTATTCTCGCAACCTATAAATAATAGATGCATTTATTCAATAATTGTTGATATAAGTGTTGACAACAATTCTTTTATTTTTTCATTGTTTTATAAACCACCCTCATTTTCGACACATTTCTTTTGTAATCTTTTTGATGACTTTTCTAGTTTTATTAATTTACCACAAAAGAAGGCAATAGTTTTTGGGGACTTCAATTGTAATTTACTAAATGTTAGCAGTAATAATGATTGTGATACCTTCTTTGAAACATTTACCTCAAGTGGTCTTCTTCCAACAATCCTTTTTCCTACTAGAGTTGATCCTATGAGGTCTACCGCTACTGTAATTGATAAAATTTTTGTATCCACTTCCCTGGGAAACCACCTGTCCTCCAAAATAATATTCTCTGACCTGTCAGACCACTTTCCAATCTATCTCTCCCTACCCTTCCAACTAACTACTAAACACCCTAGAACTAATACCCCTACATCTAATAGAATATATAATATTGTGAACATGAACTGGTTCATGGATTGTTTGAAATCATTTGACTGGTCAAAGGATGTTAATTCAGCCACAAATGGTTTTACACAGGGACTGAGTGATCTTATCAGTTCAACCTTTCCAGTCTGTAAATCAAACCGAAAAACTACCTATATACACCCCTTGATGTCTAATAGCCTGATAATCTCTTCATATTGTAAAAATGACCTATATAAGTTAGCTTGCAAAACCAGTAGCGTTACTGACCTAACTAATTATAAAAATTACAAAAACTTATATACCAAACTCATCCGTGAAGCAAACAAAAATTATTATTATTCAAAAATCACTCACTGCAAAGGGAACTTGCAAAAAATTTGGTCAACAATAAATGAAATTCTTTAAAAAAAAAAGGAATTCAAGATCTATACCTATTAACCTTAAGGACATCAGTGGCAGATTAATTGACCCAATTTCAGTACCGGATGCTTTTAATAATTATTTCACCAATATTCCAAATGCTAACTCCTGTTCCCCCTCCGAGTCAGTACACCCTAGCAAGAATCCCAGATCCATATTTTTCTCTCCAACTGATAGTAATGAGGTGCTTCAAGTTATTGAATCTCTCTCTAATAGTAGTACACCTGACTTCCTTGGGATAAGTAATAAGCTTCTTAGTACTGCATCTTCCTATGTTTGTGAACTCATTGTGCATATAGCAAACCTGTCTATGATCAATGGAGTCTTCCCAGAAATATTTAAATCAGCAATTGTTATCTTGATTCATAAAAAAAGCGATCCGTCTGAGATAAGTAATTATCGTCCAATCTCACTTCTCCCAGTTGTATCCAAAGTTCTTGAGAGAATTATTTCCAACGTCTTTCTTCCTTTTTATTTGGGATTAATCCTTCAGATTCGTTGATTTCTTCTCATCAATATGGCTTCCGTTCCAAATTTTCAACTGCTCATGCACTAATCGACGCCACACAGTTTATCCGTTCCCAACTTGACCTTAAAAATACTGTAATTGGCTTATTTCTGGATTTTTCTAAGGCCTTGGACATGGTTGATCACAGTGTTTTATTAAGTAAACTTAAGAACATAGGGATTCGTGGAATTCCTTTCTCATGGTTCGGCTCCGATCTCTCTGGTAGAGTACAGAGTGTGAGTCTGGGCAGCATGACCTCGCATCCCCTACCTGTCCGGAGAGGCGTCCCGCAGGGCTCTGTTCTTGGTCCAATACTTTTTATCCTTTATATTAATGATTTGGTTACAGGCCTGGGTCCATCAGTGCACCCAGTACTTTTTTCTGACGATACCAACTTTTTCATCACCGGCCCTTATTTACCATCCGTTGTCACCTCTGCTCAAATTCTTCTGAATAGAGTACAGGAATGGTCTCTCGTTAACTGGTTGATCATTAACAGCAAGAAAAGTCAGGTTGTATTATTTCGAACCCCTTACAAAAAAAATGAAGCTCAGCAAGCGCTTGGCCTAAAATATTCCACCAATCTCCTCCTGCAGGTCGAAGTTGCCAAGTTTCTTGGTGTCCACATAGACTCCTCCCTATCATTTGCAACTCATGTATCCTGCATCAGAGCCATAATTTTGCGACAGGTAAGTATGATTAATCGTGTGAATAATTTTCTTCCCCCTGATATCCTTGTCACCCTTTATTACTCTTTTATTTAGCCATATATCTCATAGTGCGGATCTGTTTGGGGCAACACTTATCCTTCAGTTACCAATAAATTAAAAACTGCCCAAAACCGTGCCATCAAAGCAGTTTTTCGACTGCCCCGACTATATCCCACTCAGGACTTGTTCTCCGATTTCGGTATTATTCCTTTTGAACAAATTATTAAAAAATTAAATTTATCCCTTGCATACTCCGCTTACCATAAAAACCTTCCTCCCCAATTTTTATCTTATTTTAATTGCAATAATTCTGAAGGCCTATGTCTCCGATCATCCAACCATTCCTTTATTGTCCCCAAGTGTGTCTCTAGCTCCGCCCAGCAATCTCCCATTTATAAATCTATACTTCAATGGAATATGATACCCCCTAGTATCGAGCTATCCACAAGTTTTCGCACGCTGTATAACAATGTTACTAAACTTTGATATTATAAATCTCTAAATTTTTAATCAATTTGATTTAATTTACCCGTGTTTTCTCTTTTTTTCTGTATTTTCTTTTTTTTTCTCTTGTTCATTTTCAATTTTTTGTTGTTATGGTCCTCAACAAGTTCGCTTCCAGGATCCATATTATTATTGGTGTTATGTTTCATCTTGTTTTTATTTCAATAAATTGAATTGAACTCGAAGTCGGCAATAACTGAGCTTAGACCGGGAAAATATACTTGGCGCCTTGTTGTAAGTGATGAAAATGAAGCTACTGCTGTAGCTGATGCTATTAAATCTAAGGAACAATCGCTAAGCTTACAGCTAAAAGTTCCAGTGTATTGTGGAATTGCCCGTTTCGTTCCTGACAGTGTTTCTGACGGTCAGTTGCAGAATTTGATAACTAACTGTACCGAAGTCTCCCGTATCGACAAAACTAGGTCGTACAAGCTTCGGTTCTCTCGCCAAGAAGACTTATTAGCAGCCATTTCCTCGTTAGTGATAATCGAGTACGAGCGTATCCGTATTTATAAGTTTCTCCCTCTTCCTCCTCGCTGCTACAACTTCCAAGCTTACGGACATATTGCCCAGCACTATGAAGCTCTTACTCGCTGTTCGCGTTGTGCGCAGACAGGACATTCGAACAAGCTAGAAACCTCCTGTCAAAAAACATGAAGTGTGTGCTGTGCAAGCAAGCTGACCATCCTTGTTATAGCTACAAATGTCCTGTTGCACAGAAACTTATGAATCCCCTAAAATGAGCACCAATCTACGCGTTACATCATGGAATATTAATGGAGCCGTCTCAGTGAAATTACCCGTAATCCAAACTCTATGTGACACGAATGACGTTCTCTGTCTACAAGAGCGCCTTCTCACTGCCGACAGTCTATGTTTGTTGAGCAAGACTGCTTCTGCTGTCGTAATAAGTCGTGCCGCTAGACACTCCGGGTTTGGTCGGCCGAGTGGAGGCACTGCTATTCTTTCTAGAAACGTCCTCATGCCCGAACACTTTCGCAACAGTGACTATTTTACGGCAGTCAAAATTCAGAATTATGTGGTGGCCTCAGTGTATTTACCCACCGATTACCGTAATGCTACATCAGACAGACAGTTTGATCAATCATGCCACCAAGTCAGTTCCCTCGTGTCTGATTGTGAACTGCAAAACCTAGCAGTAATCCTTGCTGGTGATATGAACTGTAACCTTTTTAACGACAGTAGCAGTCGTGCTAATATTCTGAATAGTATGTGCCCTCAGCTCTTGGTGGTCGAGAATACCCAATGTTTCACATATATCCATAACTCTGGCAGTACCTCTTCTCTGGACTTCTTCATGTATTCCCCGAATGTAAAACCAGACTCAGGATCCTCACTTATCTCCACTTTCTAAGTCTCAGACCATATGCCTGAATTGGAAGCATACATTTTTAGGGGGGGGGAGTTGCTCACATTCTCGTTAATCTTTCACCTTAAAATCCCTCCATTCTCCCCCTCCCTAATTGAGGCAATTTTCTATTTGGAAATAATAATCATCACATAGTGTCATTATTAATTTTTTTGTTTTACTTTTATAATAATGCATCATTTTGCTCATATCACTAATAATTCATATTGATAAAACAGAGATGAGCATGATAAAATTGGAAATGAGTAAACGAATAAAAATTGTGTAAAGTGAAAAATATAGTGTTGAGAGTGTAAAAAATGATAATTGGATTAAGCTGCCAAAAAGCTTTAAGGTTTTCGGAATAATAAAGCCTTATGCTCAAGCTCAGCAAACTATCGCCTGAGGTATTTTTTTTAGTTTTGTGAGTAATTCCAATTTGTTTATATATCTTTAATTATTTTATCAGTCTTTTATTTAACCTTTTATGTTAAATTCTTGGTAGGTGACAGCTCATTTATTGCAACATAGCTCTCCGACTGGAATTGTTTCTGACTCTCTCATCTAATCAGTTTCTATAGAGTTTTTTAATTCTGTTATCTTCTTCAAGATGACGAACAAATAACCAATACGCCTGGAACATGTACATACACTGGTCTTTATTTTTTCTTGGGGGGGGGCGTATACATCTATAAAATGCCAAAACGGAGAAAACACATGGACAGCATGTATATTTTATAATAAAAAAATTCTTTGCACTGTTTTGTGGTGGAGGGAGGGGGGACGAGAAAGTTCTAACGAGATACTGTTGTCTATTATTTCACTTTCATAGTTCCTTCAAGATCGTGATAAAGTATGATGAAGATTTTCGTGTAGAATGTGATCTGTATTGCTTGAAATGAGAACAAGGTTGTCAAGCCTTTGGGTGAATTAATTATGGCTGGCTTAGTCATATCATTATGAAACTATACAAAAAGTAGAGTTCAAAGACTTTTATACAAAAAGTAGAGTTTAAAGACTTTTTTAAATTACATAACCCAAAATTTTGTAAAAGCAACACTTGCTACAACTTCCGATTGATCTTATTAGTTTGTAGAAAAACATATCAAATACATGGTTTTCTTTCGATTTAGATTAAT
>JAQQPU010021373.1:0-10986 GCA_029168905.1 Artemia sp. Kazakhstan ARC1039 | reverse complement strand
AGATATTAGATATTAGTTGAAGTGAATCATTAAATTAGGCTAGATATAGGTTTTACATTAGTTTTGCAAGCTAATGTTGAAGTAAATCAATAAAGTAGGCTAGATATTAGTTTATTAGTTGAAGATATTAGATATTAGTTGAAGTGAATCATTAAATTAGGCTAGATATTTATAAGTAGTAGGTTTAATGTGTCACTGAGTTATATATTTCTGTATATAACTTATATAGGCCTAGTCAGTGAGTTACACATATTTTAAGTAGTAGGCTAAATATGTCACTGAGTTATATATTTCTGTATATAACTTATATAGGCCTAGTCAGTGAGTTATGTATATTTATAAGTAGTAGGTTAAATATGTCACTGAGTTATTGCCTTTGCAAAACAAAAGTGATCCGTTTGTCTGGCCTCCCCCAGGCCATTCAGCATGTCCCCAGGTGGCGATAGGGGAACGCTCTACAGATATGTAGGGTACCTCCATAGGAGGCATGGACCAAGGGGGGACCTTGTCCCTGGGGGTCCATAATAGAATCTGGGGCACCCTTGCCCGGGGTCATAAATACAGGCGGAGGAGGAAGAAGGCCCCTCAAATGTACACTCAAAAGGGCCCACTTGTTTATCCACAAGTTCCATGAGTTGCAAACCTTCTCCCAGCAATGGGTTAAATTGCATGGTGATGCAGAACACCATCGCGGGAGGATCCTCTATAGGAGGACAACTGTGGCAGGGCGTAAGATCCAGATCTATGGACAACGGCCTCTGCAAAGGGCTGCCTCGACCTTTTCGGGGTACCAGCAAGACTGGGGACCTTGCGGTCAACTCTATTCCCACTTGAGGAGTGGCGCCCCTCGAGGAAATTATAGCCTAGTAAACGACACAGCATTCGCACGGGATTCTGACTAATGGACAATTCTTCTGGGATTGGTATGTTTTGATGGGCGTCTTTGGGCTGAAAAACCTCTTCCTAGCTAATTTATCTATTACGGGTTGCCTCCCCGTAGTAGCATAATATTTGTAGGCATGAATATATAATGAGTCGGAGGTAATAGGCTTGAGATTGTCTGTGCAGGATTTCGACTCTTGTTGATAGAAGAGCATCGCCAAGCGCTGAAAACCATGTTGTGACCAAGATGGGCCCAGGATTGCACAAAGCCTCCATTCATGGAGGTCCCAGGGACTTCTTGCTGTCCGGTTCTAAGCCGGCTTAAGCACTTCGAGGTAGACTTGAGAAGATATGTGATCCCCGTCCTGCACTGGTATCCGGGATCATTGCTTTTCCTGAGGCGAAAAAAATTTCAATGATTTAAAGAACATGAAAATTGGAACTTGGAATGTTACGACATTAAAAAATGACTATCGTATCGACATTTTGACTGACGAATTCAGACGATTCGAACTGGATCTATTAGGAGTTTCAGAAACTCATATCCCAGGGGTAGGAAGCATGAAATTAGGTGATATAGAATTTGTTTACTCAGGCAGGAAGGATGGGTTACATAGACAGGGAGTAGGGCTCATGATGAATAAGGAAGCGGCTAAGTCTTGTTTAGGCTGGGAAGGTATTAATAATAGAATACTAATTGCTCATTTTATGACTAGAAAGTTCAAGGTATCAGTTATAGTAGTATACGCCCCTGTAGAACCGACTGATGGAGATACTAGTGACTCAGATGAATTCTACTTACAGTTACAGGAGCAAATAGACAAGGTCCCACGTAGAAATATGATGTTATTGCTGGGAGATTTTAACGCCCAGGTTGGTAGAAATAAGGATAGATGGTATCCCAGCTTAGGTAAATTTGGTGTAGGAAAAGAAAACAGTAATGGATACAGACTTTTGCAATTTTGTAGGTATAACAATCTAGTTATAACCAATACGGTGTTTGGTCATAAAATGGCTCATAAGCTAACATGGTATTCACGTGATGGTAAGACAGCAAACCTTATTGATTATGTTATAGTAAATCGAAGACTGGCAGGATCAATACAAGATACTAGGGTATATAGGAGTGCTGTTATTGATGTTAAAAGTAAAGATCACCATCTAGTAGTGTCAAGGGTTAATTTAAAGCTGAAATATCGGAAGGGTAATTACCTCCCGGGAAGTTATGATGTTAGTAGACTCCAGGATGAGAATTTGAGAGAAACTTTCCAGGAACAGTTGAATACTAAACTTGAGAGTTTAAAATTTGATAATGTGGAAGATGGTTGGAATAATTTTAGAAAAATAATTTGTGAAGTTGCTGAAGGTGTATTAGGGAAGAAAGCTAGAACTGCAGCTAATAATATTAGTGAAAAAGCTTTAAGTTTAATAGAAAGGAGAAAGGACTTGTACAAGAATTATCTGAGTGATAGATCACATGAAAACAAAAGAAATGTAAAGAAAGTGGAGAAAGCATTGAAATATGAACTAAGGAGGTGTGAAGTGGAGGCCATGGATAAAATTGCCGAGGATTTAGAAGATGCAGCTAGACGGCATAATAGTAAAATATTGTACTGGCACGTTAACAAATTGAGAGGTAGTAGTCAATCCGGACTTGTCCCAGTTAAAGATAGGAATGGGGTGGCAATTAGCGATAAGACAAAAGCTAAAGCGAGATGGGCCGAACATTTTGAGAATTTGCTTAACCGTGATAGAGTTGCAGGAAAAAATATAGAGGAAAATGAAAAAGTTTGTGATACCTTGGATGTGAAGGAAGATTTGTTTTGTGAGAAGGAATTAGAAACAGTACTAAAAGGATTAAAGAATAATAAGGCTCCAGGTGCTGATAGGGTAGTAAATGAGTTTCTTAAATATGGTGGCTCTGAGGTTAGAAATAAGCTATTGGAGATTATGAATATGATTTTTGAAAAAGGGGAAGTACCTAATGATTTTAGGAAAACCTTAATTAAGCCAATTTATAAGAAAGGTGATAAAAGTGAGTGTGGTAATTATCGAGGCATTAGTCTGGTCTCTGTAGGTAGCAAATTGCTTAGTAATATGATACTTTTTAGACTGAGAGATGCCGTAGACAAAGTTTTAAGAGAAGAGCAGTGCGGTTTTAGAAAAGGTAGAGGATGTGTTGACCAAATTTTCACTCTTAGGTTAATAATTGAGAAGTGCCTAAGTTTTCAAACACCTTTGGTCCTCAGTTTTATAGATTATGAGCAAGCGTTCGATTCTGTTGATAGAGGAGCTTTAGTAAAGGTTTTATCCTTGTATGGTATACCAGACAAATACATTAAAGTGATTAGTGCTATGTACGAGAATAACACTGCTGCGGTTAAGGTAGGAAATGAGGTTAGCAGCTGGTTTTGTATTAAATCAGGAGTTAAGCAGGGTTGTGTTCTATCCCCCTTTATATGGATTATTTTGATGGACTTTGTTTTAAGGAGCACAGGAAAGGCAATGGGAGACCACGGAATCAAATGGGGAGGAAAAAGTCTCCTGGACTTGGATTATGCTGATGATTTAAGCATCCTAGATGAAAGTGTGAGCAAAATGAATGAAGTTTTAGAGGTTTTGCGAGTTCAGGGTGCTAGTATTGGTTTGAAAATTAATGTTAGGAAGACCAAGTCACTAAGGCTAGGAATAAGTGAAGATGAAAAGGTGACGTTGGGTAATGAAAAGATTGATCAGGTGGACAGTTTCACTTACCTTGGTAGTATTATTAGTAAAGATGGTGGGAGCAGTGAAGATGTTAAAAATAGAATACCCAAGGCTCAGGGTGTTTTTTCACAGTTAAAAAAAGTCTGGAAGAATAGGAAGATAAGTCTGCAAACCAAGATTAGAATCTTAGAAGCTACAGTGATGACAGTGGTCAAATATGGCTCTGAAGCATGGACGCTCCGAAAAGCGGATGAAGATTTGCTAGATGTTTTCCAGAGAAATTGCTTAAGGATTGTTCTGGGTACCCGGCTGACTGACCGTATTTCAAACAATAGGCTATACGAAAAATGTGGTTCAATACCGCTTTCTAGGTCTATAATGAAAGAAAGGTTGAGGTGGTTAGGGCATGTTGTTCGGATGAAGGATGACAGATTGCCGAAGATTGTTCTTTTCGGCCAACCATCTAGGGCTAAACGGAAAGCAGGTCGTCCCCGTCTGGGTTGGGAGGACGTCATAAAAAAAGATTTAAAGGAAATGGGAACTTCGTGGGCGGGTGTAAAAAGGGAGGCTTTGAATAGATTGGGGTGGAGGAGGAGCGTGCGTAGCTGTGTTGGCCTCAGGCGGCTTGGTGCTGCGATGAGTTGTTAGTAGTAGTAGTTTTAGAGAATGCTAAGGGGGGAAGTTCATCTGACCAAAAGACAATATATGCACGCTACTACTAACACTACTAACACTGCTATATTTACTACTACTACTACTAGTACTAGCCTACTATTACTACTACTACTACTACTACTACTACTACTACTACTTCTACTACTACTACTACTACTGCTTATACTACTACTACTACTACTACTACTACCACTACTATTACTACTACTACTGCTACTACCACTACTACTACTACTACTACTACTACTGCTACTATAGTTACTATAGTTACTAATAACATTGTTGCTGCCAATGTTGACATTGACACATTTGACACCGACGCCGCCAATTTTGACGACCCAATTTTTGTCAACTGTTTTCTTCTTACTTTTTTTCTCTGTCTTTTGTCTTTTTTTTAAGACTTTCTCTTCTTTCTCTTTTCTTAATTTTTTAATCCTTAAATAAAAGAACTTTTTTATAGCGTTCAATGATGATATAATCATATTTAATTGAAACCTCACCTCGGATAAAGGATATGTCTGACGAACCAAGTCTCATGAATGTTCTAGATTTTACTCAATCGAATAAAAAAAACCTATTCCAAACAACTTAAATTAAATACTGGATTTCCATAAGTGGCCTAACGAAAATATTTTTGGTATTTTGCGTTTTTGAATTTCGATATGATTAATACTGAAGACTTAAGGAGTAATTATGTAACAGTAAAACCCATATGTATACAAGTACACCAACAGACAACGAAGGAATAGCTATGAGGTGACCCATAGCCCATAGTAACTAAAAGTTAAAAATAAGTTTTGTTGAAAGCTACCAAATGAGAAAAAATTGCCACCAGACACTGATTCAGAAACGGTAACTATTATTTCGCGTTAATATTAAAAATAAAAGTTTATTGCGAAAATAAATTGATGGTGTTTTAAAAAAAACCTTAAAACCCTGGTAAATGCCATCTGATCGAAATGAAAAGTATTTCATTGGAATCGCCATAATCGAAAGTCTTCTGTAAGAGGATTAAAATTTTCCACATCGAACCGCGAGGATGTTCACTTTTTGGCACTGATTGTCTCCTTTTTTCTACCATGGCTAATGGGCTACCAGAATATCCTAGCAAGACGTTTATGGCTCATTTAAAGTGAAAGTTCTACACATAGAAAGAAAGAAAGAACGATTTATTTAAAAAAAAAACATACCAACAAAAAATTATTACTTCCTCCCCTAAAAAGCAAAGCTTGTCCGTGGGGGAGGTAGAGAAAACAAGATCCTTAAAACAAAGAACACTTGGCCACCAATACCAATAATACCTTCACACTAAACAATAAATACAAAATAATATCGTATATTATACTTCCTCTGGGAACATCATATCAACAAAATCCCCACAATCAATAAATCAATCGATCAATATAAACTCATATTCAGCAAAAAGCAGTTCCTTAATGATTTTTCTGAAAATATTGGGGTCACCAATAGTCTTAATATCACTATTCAAACTATTCCATTTCCGTGTACCTCTATAAAAAACAGAAAAACATGAACGGGAAGATATACCTCTAGGTACACAGAAGTCCGCGCTACCCCTTGTATCATGAGAATGAACAGTAGACCTAATGGACAATAAATCATCAAAACAACGAGGCTGAACATCCTGCTGCAGTCCAAAAATAAACCACAATACATAGAACTCAGGAAGGCCTGCAGCCGGCAAAATTTTTAAAGTTGGGTAAATTTCTCGAACAGACATACGTGGAGATATACCGGCTAAAATTCTTACGGCATGATTTTGTAGAACTCTTATTGGTTTTAGGATAGAAGAAAAAGTAGAGAGCCAAATACTCGAACAATAAAGTATATACGGGTGTATTAAAGAAAAATAAAGATGGCGAAGGGCAGACTTGGGAAAACAATGTTGGAGTTTCTTCATTATACCGAGATTTCTTGCCAAAATTTTGCTATTTAAAGTTACATGCTCCTTAAAAGATAGAGTTTCATCTATTATAATCCCAAGGTATTTAAAAGACGCAGTCCGTTTTATAACGCCATTAGGCATATCTAATTCCTTGATCCATGGGTAAAAGTTTGATGATCGCGAGAAAATAATAAAGTTAGACTTAGCCATGTTAATCCTTAATTTATTTACCCTCAGCCATGCTATAACTCTATTAACTGATTCCTTCATGGAAATTTGCAGCAGCTCCGCTGTCTTAGCTGTGCTAATGGCTGTTGTGTCATCAGGAAAAAGTGAAACTGTTTCATTAGTCGGGTTTACCGTTAGTTCATTTATTCTATAGCAAAAATTATTCAGACAATTTGGTAAATCATTAATAAATATCAAGAATAATATAGGACCGAGAACTGATCCTTGCAGAACACCTACTTCAATACGCTTTTTTTCGGAAGAAGAATCATTTAGTTGGACATACTGATAACGATTACTTAAAAAACTTGTTAAAAAATTTAATGATTTACCCCTCAAACCATACACCTCACACTTCTTAAGTAGAAGTTCATGATCCACAGTGTCGAAAGCTTTCATCATATCTAAAAATATAGGACCTATTTTAAAACCTTTATCTAATACCTCATTAATAATAGTTGTCAAATAAATCATCGCCTGTTCCGTTGTCCTTTTTCTACGGAACCCAAATTGTGTCTCTACCAATAACTTATGATCCTCAAAAAAACTCATCATTCTAATACTTAAAACACTTCTCTAAAACACGGGAAATGATGGGTAAAACAGATATCGGTCTATAGTTTCCTGGGTCATTTTGAATACCACCCTTATGAATTGCGGTTATACGGGCAACTTTAAAACAGTCTGGGAATTTTCCTTGACGAAAACACTCATTAATTAACCCACATAAAACTTCAGCTATCCGGGTTGCAGCGGTAGCTAGCAACTTAGTAAGAGACGATCACGTCCAATGTTAAGAAATATAAAAACCCATAGCTTCTAAAAAAGGAGTCAGATCAAAACAAAAAGTACACCATTAGAACCGCCTTGTCCGAAACCCCTTTATAGGAAACTTTCTGTCCCTTGGCTTGAACAGCAAGGGAAATATATTGGCTTGAAAATCAAGAAAATTGACTTTAACCACGTTATTCTCCCCAAACGGAATATTTTTTTCTTTTTTCTTTTTTTTTTTTCTTTTCCACAGATAGCTTGGCACTGGAACATCGTACAGGGTTGTTCAATAGCTCATCCTAAAGGAAATTAATTGGGTTAAAAATCTAGAGCAACTAAAATAAATTATTTCTAAAAGAGAATAAATTTTTCTAATAAAAACTGTATTTTTGATGCAGTGACGTCATAATTACTATATAAGAAACGTCAAAACTGTAAATGGTCTCATTCATGAATACATAATGGTTAGATCAAAGCGAGCTACACGCAAGTTAAAAAATCAGTACTAAAAAATCAAGAAATTATAATAATCGGGTTGCAGCGGTAGCTAGCAACCTAGTATTACAATAAAGAACGACCTCTTG
The DNA here is from genome assembly GCA_029168905.1 of Artemia sp. Kazakhstan ARC1039. Lineage (NCBI taxonomy): Eukaryota > Metazoa > Arthropoda > Branchiopoda > Anostraca > Artemiidae > Artemia > Artemia sp. Kazakhstan ARC1039. The sequence continues at coordinate 3,234 of JAQQPU010021373.1, read as the reverse complement.
CCTATACTAAATTTTATACGCCACTTAATTGTAGTATAGGTTAGTAATTCAACAGATAGCTTGACACTGGAACATCATAGAGAGTTGCTCAATGGCTCATTTTAATTTACAGTAAAGAACAATCTCTCACCCGTAGTAACTGATATACGACTGTAATTATAATAAAGAACGACCTTTTGCCTATAATAAATTTTATACGCCACTTAAGTATAGTATAGGTTAGTAATCCGGGTTGCAGCGGTAGCTAGCAACCTAGTAAGAGACGATCACGTCCAATGTTAAGAAATGTAAAACCTTCATAGTCCCTAAGAAAGGAGTCAGATCAAAACAAAAAGTACACCATTAGATCCGGGTTGCAGCGGTAGCTAGCAACCTAGTAAGAGACGATCACCTCCAATGTTAAGAAATATAAAACCCCCCAACTCCTAAAAAAAGAGTCAGATCAAAACAAAAAGTACACCATTAGAACCGCCTTGTCCGAATCCTCTATAAAGGAAACTTACCGCCCTTTGGCTTGAATAACAAAGAAAATATATCGGCTTGAAAATCAAGAAAATTGACTTTTACCACGTTATTCTCCCCAAACGGGATATTTTTTTTCTTTCTTTCTTTTCCACAGATAGCTTGGCACTGGAACATCGTAGAGAGTTGTTCAATGGCTCATTTTAAAGGAAATCTCTAGATCTAGCGCTATTTGTACTTAAATTTTTTTTTAATTAATTTTTTTTACAAAAAACTTAATTTTTTATATACAATATTAATCAATGACGTCATAGTCTTTAGATGTAGTTAGTACATAAAGTCTGGATCATCGAATGAAAGCTGAAACTAAGTAAAGAACAATTATGCCTCCATACATTCACAGTGATCTATAAAATTTCCCATTACATCTATAAACTGTTCCACAGTTGCCGTTTCATATCTTGGAAGCTTTTCACTAAACATGCAACATTTCTTTTGGATATTACTATGATGTTATAATAAAGAATGACCTCTTGTCTATAATAAATTTTATAGGCCACTTAACTTTAGTATAGGTTAGTAAGGTTTTATAATAAATTTTATAGGCCACTTAACTATAATATAGGTTAGTAATTATCCGGGAAATTAAAGAGTATCCAACTAGTAGTACAACAACTCCTGTTGAGAGTTCCAAAAAAAGATATTAATTTACAATATAAAAGTGCTGGAAGAATTCAAAAAGCTTGACGAAGCTATGGAGCCCTTTATTATGATAGAAGATACAAAAGATTCTACAATAACCTTTAATGTCGATGAAATCTATGTTGCAACTTTTTGTAAATATTATCTTCCTGATAGTAATAACCCGAATAATACTTTAAGGGGACACAGAATAGAAAATGACAACAGCTGGTACAAGGAATGGGCTTGAACAGCAAGGAAAATATGTTGGCTTGAAAATCAAGAAAAGTGGCAGCTACTACAGCATTCTGCCTAACGGCATTTTTTTTCTTTTCCACAGACAGCTTGACACTGAAATATAATAAAGAACGACCTCTTACCTATACTAAATTTTATACGCCACTTAATTATAGTATAGGTTAGTAATTCAACAGATACCATGGCACTGGAACACTGTAGAGAGTTGTTGAATGGTTCATTTTGAAGGAAATTAATGGGGTTAAAAACTTTTTGTAATTAAAACAATTATTTTTATTACATTAAGAAATTTTATATGTTCCTTAAGAAATCATCATAAGTAAAAATTTTCCATACAGAAATTGAAGTCCAGCCTACTGGGTGAGAACTGTTTACAGTAAAGAACGAACCTTAGCCCATAGTAGCAGAAATAAGAATATCTAGGTTGCAGGGGTAGCTAGCAACCTATTAATTACATAATCCGGGTTGCAGTGGTAGCTAGCAACCTAGTAAGAAAAGCCAAATTAAAAGATGATCATTAGAAGAACAAACCATTGCTTATATTGAACTTAGTTAGCTACTTGATTGTTTGAGTTTCGTCTCTTACTATTTAAAGAAGAAAAAGCCGTAGACTTTTTCCTGTTTGTATTTATAGTTAAAAACGAACTCAAGTCCAAAGAAACTGAACACTGTGGTTCATTCATATTATCTTCATTATTTTACCTAGAATGTAAATAAACAAGTTTCTTTTTTAAAGTTAAATGGTCGATTCCGACCAAGGAATCGAACCCCCTTCTCCCAGGTAACAAGTGGGCATACTTACCATTAAGTGTAAGTATGCCCACTAAGTGGCATACTTAGTCCATAGTTTATTTTAAAGTTATAATAAGGAACGACCTCTTACCTATACTAAATTTTATACGCCACTTATTTATAGTATAGGTTAGTAATTCAACAGATAGATTGGTACTGGAACATCGTAGAGAATTGTTCAATAGCTCATTTTAAAGGAAATTCAAGGGGTTAAAACTTCTTCTAATTAAAATAAATAGTTTTTAGTACCTTGAGAAATTTTAATTATGTTTCTTAAGAAATCATCATAAGTTAAAACTTCCCATACAAAATTTGAACTCAAGCCATCTGGGTGAGAGCTATCCCAACCTCTAGACCATAGAGGACTTATTAAAATATCCAATAAATGACGTTTATGTTAAAGTATAATAAAGATCAAACTCTTCCCTATTCTAACTTGCATACGCAACATCACTATAGTTAAGATTACAGTATTTATCTTTTTACATTAAAAGACGATCACTGAAATAACAAACCATTCCATACATTGAACTTAGTTAGCTACTTGATTGTTTGAGTTTCGTCTCTTACTATTTAAAAGAAGAAATTATAATAAAGAACGACCTCTTGCTGATACTAAATTTTATACGTCACTTAATTATATATCCGGGTTGCAGCGGTAGCTAGCAACCTAGTAAGAGACGATCACGTCCAATGTTAAGAAATATAAAAACCCATAGTTCCTAACAAAGGAGTCAGATCAAAACAAAAAGTACACCATTAGAACCGCCTTGTCCGAAACCCCTGTATAGGAAACTTTCTGTCCCTTGGCTTGAACAGCAAGGGAAATATATTGGCTTGAAAATCAAGAAAATTGACTTTAATCACGTTATTCTCCCCAAACGGGATATTTTTTTCTTTTTTCTTTTTTTTTGTATCCAGAGATAGCTTGGCACTGGAACATCGTAGAGGGTTGTTCAATAGCTCATTTTAAAGGAAATTAATTGGGTTAAAAATCTATAGTAACTAAAATAAATTATTTCTAAAAGAGAATAAATTTTT
>JAQQPU010021372.1:0-14754 GCA_029168905.1 Artemia sp. Kazakhstan ARC1039 | reverse complement strand
TAAATGTGTACATAAAAGTGTCATATTATCCTAGTGTGGGATATTCTTGAGAATGTTAAATTCTTTTTGGAACTGAAATCAAAATTTTTGTTAAATTAATTGTGTAATCTAAAATTGTTGATATATTATATTTGTTTTGCCTATTTTTATAAAAAAAAAAAAAAAGAAAAAACACGTACCCATTGGAGTGTCAACAATTTCTCTCCTGTCCAAAATGAATAAAATTGTGTAAGGTCAAAGAGTTGTTCAAAGGATACAATTTGTCATAAAACCGTAATCTAAACAAAATTTTGTCATTCCCCTGATTATCATTATGGCTTTTTCATTGAAAGCTTTTTAAAGCTTTCAGAAACACGAACTGGCCACAGTTGAGAAAACGGGAGAGGAGAAGAGCAAAGAATAAACATTTAAAACACAAATTATAGTTTACAAATAGCGTCCATTCTGTCCTTTTTACGGAATAGGCAAGCAAATCGTCTTTGCATATTTTCATTTGTTTTTGGGTCTATTTCTCTTTCGTGATATTTTTTTTTAACCTCAGCTACTGCAAAACTCGAGAGCAGGTCACATTTTAATATCGTGGACACTAGGCGGCGAATGTGAGCAACCTCCCTGAAAAATTCACTCCCTGGAAACTTTCCTCTCCGTAGAAAATCACACCAGCTGAAAATTTGCCCCTCCCCCCCCCCCCAAAAAAAAAATGTACGCTTCCAGTCAAAAATGCTATATGTAAATAGTTGTTAAATTTTGTAACTTAAATACCTTTCCCCAGGGACTGTTTAAGGTCATGATTTTTTTTCCATTAACCCACGTACCTAATAAAATAGATTACCCGAGTGCATTCAGAAGGGGTTCCTACCCCTTCTATGCGTGACGCCCCTGCTTCTCCGAACTTTAGGTTGATTTTGACGATATTCAAGCCGACATTGCTGCTTTGAGGCATAAAATGACCCTTAAATATTAGTTTGGTGTTGTTTGATTTCCTCTTTTGCTTCAACATGGAACTAGAACTCAAAATGTTTGCACTAATGAAGGAACAACAAAACAAGAACAAAAAACGATGAACCCTTCAAGCTACAAAATCAAATGTCTGAATAATGTCTGGGACCTCTGAGTATTTCAGCAAGAAAGGCAACAAATATTTAACTTCACTGGAAAAAAAATTCTAGAAAAAAATATTTCCAATGACCATAGTGAGCAAAGCAAGAGTCATTGCCGATGGTTCAAAAATGATCCTATTATGAATGAACCCATGTGTATGAACCGAAGGACTTGGCTTGAAATTAATTTTAAAAACGTTTTCCACGAAAGAAGTTTTTCAAAAAAAAAGTAGCAAGCTACAATAAACCAAAATGATCAGAAATAAAGTGAAGTAGTCGTCGAAGCCTAATCAAAGCCGGCTTTAAGTCTTTTGTACCCCTAAGCCCAAGCGATTTAGGCATCCATAGACCAAAGTGATTTACGGGGAAATGTCCAAAAATTCGGGGATAGACATGGAAAAATTCAGGAATTCGACTGATAAGTGATGAGCCAAAAGTAATTTAATAGATGCAAGAGACGCAAAAGTAATGCAACTAAAATGAGTAGGGCTGACACCCTCCACGCATTCTAGAGACCTCACCTAATTTGCATTTTACTGAAAACCAAATGCACTTTACTGAGAACCAAATGCATTTTAAATGTTTTTTCGTTTTCTCGAACGAAATGTTTTCTCGAACCCCAAATATGTACCTTAAAATCCTGGAAATTAAGAGGAATTAAATGTCAATTTCTACCAACCACTCCCCCGACCCTTCCTTATAACCAATTCTGTTTTCACCCGAAGGCTCAATGAGGGTTGTAAATGTTTGTCTGACATTGAAAAACGACATTGACATTGAAATAATTGTTATTGCATTAAGCGTTACATATGAGTCATTTTGAAACCAAATCGACTCGAAGCCAGTTTATTGTTCAATAGCCAAAACGATCTAAAGATTAACACCCCAAGATACCAAATCTTATTAATTTTTTTTAGAAGCTAATTCGACTGAATCCATGATAAAATGCTATCAAGGGCAATTTGCACACCAGAAAAAAGAAAGAATAAAAGGCTTCCCACCAAAGGACAGGTAATTCATAACCTGAAGAAACGGTGTATTCTCTTTGTCACTTTTGACAGCCATTCTTTCTATGGTATAAATCGAATTGGCTTCCAAACTGGTCGTGTACTTTCTATTTAAATAACAAAACAACAGAGAAGCCCTTCAAAAGCAGTTCTATTTTTACATAAAAGGGAAGAGTTGAAATAATCAAGTGAAACATAAATAACACTCTAAATGCAGTTTTCTAGGTCATATTGCACTGGGGATACTTGTGTAGGAAGTAAACAAAATCTGGCAAGCAAACTTCACTTAAACAAATATATCACTATATAACGACAGTTGAGGAGGACAGAGAGCGAGGCGTTGAGGAGGGGACAGCCCCTTTCATATACAGAATAATTTCTGTATTAGTATTTCTGTATAGTATTGGTTTTAGTTTATTGGGAAGCCATTTAGCACAAGAAAAGTAAAATTAATATGCAAATTTTTTTTTAGTTATTCAGTGACGGTAAGCCAAAATAAAAGCTGCATTAACTAAAAAACGATCAGAAATTAAATAAAAAAAACAAGTTTTTTTTAACTGAAAGTAAGGAGCGACATTAAAACTTAAAACGAACAGAAATTATTCCGTATATGAAAGGGACTGTCCCCTCCTCAACGCCTCGCTCTTTACGCTAAAGTTTTTTATTGTTTTAAAAAATAAAGTTGTGAGACAGAGTCAAGCTTTACTAACATCAGCTTTTAAAAGAGAGTAGTCACTGCAATGTACATAAAAAAGTAGTCCCTGGAATGTACAAACCGAGATCAAACGGCATCACTTTAGGATAATGTGGCAGGAATGGATATACCCTGAGGAATTTGCACTGTTTCCAGGTCCACTGTTGATGGGCAGTAAGAGATGTTCAGTGGAAATAAATAATTTGGTTCAGCAAGAATTTGAGCCTAAAATTAAGTATATATCATTACAATCCTTTATTATAGCACTAAAACATGGCTGCATGTGATAGGGAGTTTAGACTCACTAAAAAAGGGTCTTCCAAAGCAATGGGTAGCTTTCAAAAGTGGAAATTAACGTCAGTGTCGATAAGAGAAACCACCGACGCAATCTAGCACCTGATGTTACTTGGCCGTTTCAACAGCCAAGTTCAAAAGTGAACAAAGTGAACACTTGGCTGTTTCATGAGTTAAAATTAGTGTAATAAGTATAATTGGAAAAATTAATGCAGTAGCAACTATCTGATCTCAGTCACAGGCAGCGCAAAGCAGAGCACAGGCAGCGCATGTTCTGGTCTTTAGAACGAACAAGGGGGGGGGGGGGGTACACCTTAATACTCTTTGAGGTAATTTCTGCCTGTTTTGAGTTTGACTTGGTTGTTTATAAAAATTTCTGTTCCTTTTGGATTTGACTTTTTTATTGATGCAAATTTCTGGTAATTTTACGCTTGAATTATTATTTGACTTTATTTTTGCTAATCTTTGGGTTAATGTAAAAAATTTTCAAAAATACACAACTATGTAACTTGAAAAAAAAAAGCCAAGAGACACTGGTATTTTTGTTGTTGACTTGTTGCCTATACTCTTTTACAAGCCTTTAAAAATGATCATTAAGCCTGGAAAATATTACTATCTACTATTTTTGTAAAGTAAAAAAGTTTGACTGTTCGCTGTTCTTCAGTTCTAATTTTATGTCTAGATATATCCATCTTAAAGAAAGCCAATTAAATTAGCATATATATCAGCATATGCTAAGGGCTGTTGTAAATCGAAACCTCTTAAAATTTTTGCATTCGAATACTTGAGAATTGCAAATACTAAATGATTTAATAAATAAAATGACGCTTATTATATAAATTCTATAACCAATGCTCTTGCAATGTAACAATGTAATATTTTTAAGGAATTAAATAATAAAATTGATAAAAATTCATAAATCTATCTTTATGGATAGTGATAAGTAAGCAATTAAGGATAAAAGAAATAAATTTCATAAAAAATAGAATATAAACAAGCCTAATAGACCTTACACAAATTGTAATCAAAATTAATAATGACCTATGAGAAGAAGGACTGTTACTACCAACAACTCACTGCAGCACTAAGCCGCCCAAAGCCAACACAGCTACGCACGCTCTTCCTCCGTCCCAATCTATTCAAAGCCTCTCTTTAAATACTACCAGGAGGTTCCCTTCTCTCTTGACTCTTTCCTTACGACATCCTCCCATCCCATTCGGGGACGACCTGCTTTTCGTTTGGCACTGGTAGGGTAAATATTTCTAAATTTGACATAAAAATATATAAAATATGGTGATGTTGAGGATTCAAACAATTCAAAAGAGAAATCAACTACGAATAGGAGGATGTGATTACGGGCACCCATCGACTTGAGATTATGGGCAGCAAGAGGGTGCAACTTTAGCAAAGTTCAGTGTGATCGAAATAGGTCTTAACTGATCATATGTATTAGGTCCTGTAAATCTGGGTATTACGCGAACATGGGCTCGCTTCCAAGCATCGGGAAAGGTTTGTTCACTGAAGCACTGATTGATGATCGATGCCAATGGCTTGGCTAAAAAAAGGCATATTCGCCGAATAAGTTTGACCAGCAACTCACCAGGGTAGGAAGAGCATTTGTATGATCAAAAGATAGGCTATCTTAGACTTACCATCGGCACTTTTCTTCCCCGTCCCAGGAATCACAAATGGCTTATCAAAATCGGCGTCTCCCTTATGCTCCAAGGCCCACGTGGCAGCTGATTGTATTCTAGCTAGAACTAAAGGTAATTCAAAAGATAAAAAGTCAGATAAGACTGTTAATAAGGAGAAGAGATTATATCTACCCATAACTTTTATAAGTAAACATATATATTTACCTGGATATAATTTACCTGGATATAAATTTACCTGGAATTTTAAACCAGGCTGATGTGAAACAGGCCCTTCCTAGGAATTTGAAGTATAAGAATAATCCGATTATAACATATAAATTTTCAAAAACGATAGGACAAATGATTTTTAATTATAATTTAATACTTAAGAATTTTGACACGGATAGTAATTGGAAACCTATTTGTAAGTGTGACCAATTGTTATCGTTAGTTAATCCAACTTACGAACATATTATTACAGGTGATTTAACAATAATTAAGCAAATTGAATAGCAGAATATAATGAAAATGGGGGCTAAATTCCGTCTTTTAAAATCATCTAAAACCCTCGAATCTGCTTAGAGGGTTAAATAATAATCTCGAAATATTTATTGATAATTGGTGCAAAAAAGAGAAAATTAATAAAAATAGTTTTCAGAATTGGAAAAATTTAATTATTAATAAGGTTAGAAATAAGATATATAAGAGGACAGATAAGCATCATAATGATGTAGTTTTTTATAATTCTAAGATAAAACAAGCAATTGATAATATAAAGAGGGATTTTGTAATTGTACCCATTGATAAAGCGAATAATAATTTTGCAATAATTTGTCAGAAGTTATATTGTGATGTTTTAACAAAGGAGCTTAGTACAACAAATACATATAAAAAGGTTCAAGATGTTAATAATAGTCTATTGATTGGAATAGAGGATATACTTTTTACAAAATTTAATATTAAGGTTAATGATTATGATAAAAATTTTCCGTTTTTATATTGGACGGCAAAATTTCATAAAAATCCCCCGAAACCACGTTTTATTGCGGGTGCAGCAAGGTGCCCGACCAGAGTTGCGGCTACTGACTTGTCGTGTATTTTAGGAGAAATCAAAAATAAGTTTGAGGCATATTGCTCGGGAATTAAAAAATTTTCTAAGTTTAAGCCATATTGGAGCGTTAATAATTCGCGGCAAGTAATAGACTCTCTTGCTTTAGTTTCAGCCAAAAGAGTGGACTCGTTTGATTTCACTACATTATATACAAATTTACCCATTAATTTAGTATTTATAAATTTAAAAAAGATTATTAAGAAAGCTTTTCTTTTGTCTAATTTGCCGTTTTTAAAAATTGATGCGTATAATAAGAAGGCGAGATGGACTAATTATTTTAATAGTACAACTAGCTCAAGATGTTCTAGCCTAGATATGATTTTTGATCTACTAGAATTTGTTCTATTTAATACTTATATAAAATTGAATGGCAATCTATATTATCAAAGTAATGGAATTCCTATGGGGGGTAATGCCAGTCCAGTTATAGCGGACCTATTTCTAAATTATTTAGAATACGATTATATGACGGATAAAAAGAATCCAAGTAATATAAAGTATTTGTTCTCAAATAATAAAGATATTTAGATGACCTTCGGGTGATAAATTGTTCAAATTTTTTAGAGATTGCAAGTAAAATATATCCACCAGAGTTAAAGCTGGAATCCAGTAATGGAAATGGCAAATATGACCATTTTCTAGATTTAGAGATTAATGTGGTACCTAATTATACAATAAATTTTAAAATATATAATAAAACAGACGATTTTAATTTTGAAATAGTTAATTTTCTATTTCCAAAAAGTAATATTCATTCAAATATAACATATTCATCGTATTTTTTCCAACTATTTAGATATGCAAGAATTTGTACTAATTACATCGATTTTTTTATTTTAATTTTACTTTATTATACTGCGTCGATGATATCTGTTTTTCTTTTTTTTTATCTCTTGACACAGCAGACTGCGGCATTATTTTTATTATTTTAATATCTTATGCCTCCAAACTAAAGGTGACACCCAAGATAGTCGCACACGAAGCAGGAGGGAACAAAGTCGCGGGTCAGGTAAAATCGCGTTTAAGTGGGTTAAACCTCAAAACCTTTGATTTATTCTCATTAATTTGAAGACTATTAGCAGTACACTGTGATTTAAACTGTTCGAAAAAATTTGGGTCAAACTGGGCTACAGCTTGCGAATCCTTTACGTGGTATTTAAGAAGCAAAGACAAATCATCGACGAATTTAAAGCGATCGTCGAAGCCAGAAGGGCGTAGTGGATAACAGCCAGGAAAAGATGAGCTGCTAATTTGGTACCTTGTGGGGCACCACATGTAATTTCCGCCTATTCAGATTCAATATCACCGGGAAAAGGGGCGTAGAATTTTTGATACCTGTGACGTAAGACTTACCATCGGCACTTTTCTTCCCCGTCCCAGGAATCACAAATGGCTCATTAAAATCGGCGTCTCTCTCATGTTTCATGGCCCACGAGGCAGCTGATTCTATTCCCGCATTTTGCGTGAAATAGATGGAACGTTTACATCCTTCGACAGTGTAGCCCATTTCCTCAAGCCTTTGCATTATCGTTGTATCGTAGACAAATTCTAGAATACCAATAAAAACACATTCTTTTGACAGAATTATTCAAAAAAATTAATAGCAAAAATTACATTAGTAAATGGGTTATTCTCTGATCATACTTAGCACTTAAAAGGACAATCTATATAGTATTAAATAAAAAAAACAAGTTTTTTAAACTGAAAGTAAGGAGCGACATTAAAACTTAAAACGAACAGAAATTATTCCGTTGAGACGGATAATTGTTCTGGGAAGTCATTTTATTTTTGGTTTTGGGTTGTTTTTTGGTGTTATGGTTAATGGAAACATGCTTGATTTTTGGATATGAATTGGATTTTGTTTTGTTTGTCGTTTTTGGTTTTTTACCTTGTTCTTAATGATAAATTCGAATGCTAGTAAGATTCAAAGCGGTCTACCGGATATTGGTAGGTGTACTGGTCGTTGTTTTCTCTGCCGAGACTATTTCACCCCTAGGGCTATGGTACAAAGCACTTTATATAATAAAAAGTTTCATTGTTTGTTTCGGGGTAGGGGAAATTGTAAAACAAATAATATCATTTATCTGTTGGAGTGTAAAATTTGTGGCTTACAATATGTGGGGGAAAGTATTAATAACATATATGAGAGATTTTCGGGGCACAAAAGCACAATTAAGGGTAAAAAAACGAATAGCTATCTAGTACAACATTGTAATAATGGTACCTGTGCTTTAACTGATTTAACTATTACGATTTTAGAAAATTTGGCTTTAAATAATCGAACTAAAGAAGAGAAAAATATAAATTTACGTAAACGTGAAGACTATTGGATCCATACCCTCGGTACTGCTTATCCGTTCGGGTTGAATGATCGAGTGGCTAAATATGGAGACATGTCTAATGTTGTTGTTAATTGTATAAATGGTTTAATGGACCATCCTTCTTTTAGTCATCCCGTTAAACGTAAAAATCGATCAAGAGGGCATAGGAAAAATAATAGAAAAAAGAATATAGATTTAGATATCTATTTGAAGGAATGGTGCAAACTATTTGAGTCTAATGGTATGGCTAGCATAATAAAATGTTTAAATAAGTTATCAAAAAATAATTTAATAAAATTATTTTGGAATGTAAATAATAAAACACCATGTAACTCAAAAATTAAACTGATTTATGATACAGTATGTATTCTAGCTAGAACTAAAGGTAATTCAAAAGATAAAAAGTCAGATAAGACTGTTAATAAGGAGAAGAGATTATATCTACCTATAACTTTTATAAGTAAACAAACAGAGGACATAAATTTACCTGGAATTTTAAACCAGGCTGATGCGAAACAGGCCCTTCCTAGTAATTTGAAGTATAAGAATAATCCGATTATAATATATAAATTTTCAAAAACGATAGGACAAATGATTTTTAATTATAATTTAATACTTAAGAATTTTGACACAGATAGTAATTGGAAACCTATTTGTAAGTGTGACCAATTGTTATCGTTTGTTAATCCAACTTACGAACATATTATTACAGGTGATTTAACAATAATTAAGCAAATTGAATTGCAGAATATAATGAAAATGGGGGCTAAATTCCGTCTTTCAAATCATCTAAAACCCTCGAATCTGCTTAGAGGGTTAAATAATAATCTCGAAATATTTATTGATAATTGGTGCAAAAAAGAGAACATTAATAAAATAGTTTTCAGATTGGAAAGATTTAATTATTAATAAGGTTAGAAATAAGATATATAAGAGAGAATAAATAAGATAAATAAGGTATCAGAAATGGCTTACCAAAATCGGGGTCTCCCGTATGTTCCATGGCCAACCTGACATCTGGTTGTATTGTTTTATGTGTAAAATAGATGGAACGTTTACATCCTTCGACAGAGAAGCCCATATCAATAAGCCTTCGCATTATCGTTGTATCGTAGACAAATTCTAGAATACCAATTAAAACACATTCTTTTGACAGAATTATTCAAAAAAATTAATAGCAAAAATTACATTAGTAAATGGGTTATTCTCTGATCATACTTAACACTTACAAGGACAATCTATATAGTAAACAAATATAAGGTAATATGTGCTGTGAAAATATAAGAAATTGATAGCAAAAACTACATTAAAAAATGCATTATTTATTTATTTATTGAAAAACCCGTCAAATCAATACACAAGACGGAGCACTTAAAAAGAAAAAGAAAAAAAATACACAAACTACAACAAACTGAACCAACAAAGAAAACGAATCAGTGAATCACTGAACGAGCAGATGGGACAATTCGTGAGTAGTAACTATCTATGGAATTTGCGCGAAGCTATAGCAATTTCTATGTTATTCTGGACCTTGTATACACCTTTTCAAAGAGATTCAGAGCTCCCTCACATGGCCTTCTGGATTTGCGCGAAACTATAGCAATTTCTATGTTATTCTGGACCTTGTATACACCTTTTCAAAGAGATTCAGAGCTCCCTCACATGACCTTCTGGATTTGCTCGGAGGTATAGCAATTTCAATGTTATTCTATAGAAGCTTTACACCTTTTCAAAAAGAGTGAGTATAACTTGATTGGTGATTGGGATTTGAATAAAAGGAATAGTTTTCTTTACAATTCCTATTAGTAAGAGAATTGAATTCAAAGAGAATAGTTTGTTTGCGAGGATATTAGTAGAGGAAAAAATGAGTGGTGCATTTACATTATTGGAGATTAATGATGGAGCCGACAACAGCAGCAATGATGCACGAGTACCTAATGTGGCTGTGGAAATAACTGCTGGTTGTAGACTATGTCTTGAATGGGACACTATGTATGCTAGATACGTGATATCATTAAGCAAATTTAAGCAGGAGGAGCAGCTATGTTTTGCTGGAAAAGTGAATATTCTCCATTTAAAAAAAATTCGGTCAGCATTAGATGTCCTATCGAAATATATTGATGAGAACAAAATGCATCAATGATTATTATTGTAATTATGTTCAATAAAATTGTTTCTAAATAAATGGTATTTTTTTCTTTATATAGCAGACTAGCGCATATTTTTTAGAGTAGAAAAAAATTCTGGTTAGTCTGAAGTTGGTTGTGAGAGAGTTAGGACTCTAAAAAAATGGATAGATTTGAGAAAGATCGAATCATGAGGAATCTTGTTCTTATGGAAAAACGTTTGATTCTAGATGACAATTTTCTAGAGTTGTTTATTCAAAGGAAGATATTTTCTCGAGGAATGCTTGTTGATATAATGAAAACTGATTCTCCATCATTAGACTATTGTATGAAGCTTCTACATTGTGGTCCAAATGCATTTACAAAATTTATTGATATATTGATCACGACACGGCAAAATGATATTGTGAATATGCTTTTAAACATTAGTTTAGAAATTTAGGACTTTTTTTTCATGAGAAAGATGGTGCTCAAGGATGATTTACTCCTATCTCTCTCTCTCTATCTCAGACAATTTTTGATGTTGCTAGCTCAGTTTCATTGTGGCAGTGAGAGTGTCAACACATGACAAAATGTTCCATACATGTCCACTATGTATGTACTCACTGGGCAGCTGGTCATCATGTGAGAATTGCACAATGATTGATGAGTATGATGAAAAGTGTAGATTATGCAACCCATGTAAATTGCATAGAGGATATGCTGTACAAATTAAAGGTTGTAATTCCTGTCTTGAAGAGGTGTGTGACTCTCATCCTAGAGGTTACCTATGCTCCAATTGTCATTATGATAAATGTAAGCAGTAGGAGAGTACATATCCCGGTATGATTGGAAAGAATCCTAACCGTTATTTTAGTTTATTGCTACGAGATTGGTATCGTCGTGGTTTTAGATTGTTCTGGGAGGAGGAACCAGGTCAACAATTCAACTGTTGGAACAACAAGAGAATATGGTTTCTACGTCATTGTTGTGAAGACAATGGGTGTTATGATCATAAGCCCACTGATTTTTATTTGGCTGTGACGGAATGTGATTCGACACTTGAGGACACTGTTTATGAAATTTCTTCAAATATGCAAATTGAAACAAGTGAATTCTATAGAATGAATGAGAATAGTATCATTGACTATACAAAGAGATGTGACAAGAGTGAAGTCACAATCCACTGTAGAAAATGTGACCCTGACATTGCAGTACATCAGGATCAGTACACTGTGAATTCAGATAATCTACCTGCACTAGTTGTTGTCGACAAATACCTAGTAGTGGATGAAATCTAAAGAGTAGAAAAGTCGTTTTATCATGTATATAAATTTTTTTTATATTAATAAACAATTTCACATACATCTTTAGAACATTTTATTCTTAGGGAACTAAAATCAATATTAAATACACTTGTAAGTATATTCTCCACTAGAAAGTCGTTCAATCGAGGTAAGTCAACGTAGATGTTGAGAAACTGCTTGTAGGTATAGCCACGGCATCTGAACATGAAAAAGAGTAGTGCATGAAAAACACATGTCTTAGTCGTTAAATCCTGTACTCTTTGTTGATTTTGAATAATGGTTTTCCCACTGCTTTCAATAAAGTTGCTGATGTATGGAGCATAGAATTTATACAATAGGCCAAGAGGATCAAAAAATTCAATATTCTTCGCTGTTTGAAAGATGCATAGCCAATGACCGGTCTTCAAAGTCGATGGACTGCTATTAACAATGATTAGGGTATTGTTAACACTTGGAATTTTTTCAATGAAGTCCGAAGGTATGCAATAGGACTTGTACTGGGACATGTATGGATCCATACTAAATACATTGATTATTTGATTTGTGTTCATGGTGCAAGGTCTAGTAGAACACTGCCGTCGGGTGTGATTTCCCAATAGGTTTCAAATTGACTCAGTGATATTAGCGTGATACTCTCAGTCAGAGCATTGGCAAATGTACACTCTAAACGTACATTCCCAGTTCGTACTAGACTCATATCTTGTGTGCCTGACAAGTCCAAAACAATAACCCCATGATTTTTTGAAACATTGAATCGGTTATTCCATTTTCAAATAGTTGAGAGTCATGATCTAGGGATTACATAGTAAACTCGTACAGAGTTCTATAGGATTTTTTTGTACAATGATAGAGTGTACAGTGGAATACCATTCACTTTGCACACAAGGCTAGATAGATCGAAAAAATTAAAATCATGGGGGGATTCAGTCCAGGATCCAACGGCACTGCCACTCTTCACAAAGGCCAAAGTCAATTTTGATGGGATTTCTCCATTGATAAATGATGAATCGCTATAGCTACGAGAACCGGCGGCAATGTGACGTTGATTGGTGATTGTATGGGGGACAAGAAGTTTAATGTTGTTGCCATTGGCTCTTAGCTTTTCCACTGCCAATGCAACAGAGCTCATAACCTGTTGTTTTCGGACATGGAGAATTGCCGATGTGATAATGACATTTGCATCGGGTGCTGCAGGAAGTGTTTTTCTCAAAATGAAATTCGATGGTGCCATCTGTAACTTTATGTCAATCTTGACATTGGGGGGTAGCCATTGGGATATATTGAATATCTCATGATTTAATTTTCCAACTAGATGATACTCCTGGGTCACTGCAATAGTCAACTCGCCGTCAGTATCAACACCTGTTCGATATTCATAGCCCAATGATTGTCCTCTCATCTCCTTGTATGCCTTTGGCGTCATCATCATAAATTGTATGTAGCTTGCATAGTTTGATAAATTATTGCTAGTGCTCACTAATGTTCCATTAATAAATACATTAATTTGTTTGAATAGGTTGTGTAGAATACAGTTTTCATAGGAGAGACCATCGCCGGCATTTGGAGTTGTATTATCTGACTTTTTCTTCACCACAACATTTAAATTAATAAATGTTGACGACAAATCAATGAAATAGTCTTCATTGGAAAATATTTGAAAGTGTATATTCTCCGAGAGGGGTTGTTGGGGATGAAATTGTTCATAGTAGCCATACTTGACACTGACATCAACATTTTCAGCATTGAATAGATTCAATGAGGAACTGATTGATGGATATGATTCCTTGTGGGGGAGATAAGTCATCTTAAGAGAAGAAATCCTTCTTTGATCTAACAATCTTTTTCTTTTTTTCTTATTGGCCTTCGCCGTTTTATTCCTCAAAGTCCTTGTTGATCTCCTTTGCTTCCTGCCTGGGTAGAGACTGATGAGTGAATGACGCGAATGCATCCTTTTCAATCCCTCCCCATTTTGTCGAGATTTTAATTGTTCACCAACGGCTCTTGCTGAAGATCTAATATTTTCCTTAACACTCTCCTTGAAATTCTTGCCCGACCCCCAGTCCTGTAGTGTGGAGGCAGCAAAATTTGATGCAGCAGGTACAAGATATTTTCTGGCAAGGGGTAGTGCAGAACGAAATAGCCTAGCAAACCAGCTACCAAGACCATAGCCAGACATTGTAGTACGACCCTTGTAGTAGTCCAATCCATTGCCTATTTGACGTGGACTCAAAGCACCAACATAACAATCAATATCGGGACAGACAAATGGAATTCTACTATTGTTCATTTTAGGTGATTGTGCCGTCGTTGACAATGGGTCGAAAATGACATGTAATCACTGCTAAGCCTTTTGTTATTGCTAGAGGATCACCCAATTCACTTCTTAGTGTTAACTGACAGAGTTCCAAATACGAAGTGTTTACAGGAACATACTGAAGATGCTTTATATTATAGTGATGAACAAGTTCATGAGTTGTTTTTCGTTCAAGAACACGTAGGAAGGGGACATTTGAATTACCGACTCTCGACGTTTCCACAAAGGATGCATAGAGAAATATGCAAGAGTCCGAGGCAAAACCAGGTGGATAATAGCAAAAATAACTTAATCCATCCCGTAAACGGTGCCAGCATTTTTCCCATGGATCATATTCTGTTTAAAGCCAAGAAAATCTCTCAGATTATCATTGAGAATAATTGTTTCAGTGTCAACAGGTGAGCTAATGTAAATCCTATCATGTTCCAATGAATAATTAAAATGGAATATACCATTCCTACGATATGAGATTTTTCTATTGATTGTACGACACAAATCTCCCATATTATCATATTCAATATATTTCAATCTGACATGTGGATAGTCACTAGCTTTAAGTGCTTCAACCCATTCATAGTCGACATAGCCCATCCCATTCATAGTTCAATCGAATGGTATAACTTTTATATCATACACTCGATCCTTTCTCAGGATGTCATAGGTATTTTTGAGAGTACAGTCGACAAGAGCCACTTCATACGCACCGTCAAATTTGATGGCAGGGGAGAGTTTTGTCCAAAAATCACTTGTCTTATTCAAGTCATTGTAGAGAAGATCGGAAACGCTGGACATGAAAGTTAGATAGAAATCATTGGACATTGTCAATATCTTCAACACCGATCCAAGAATCAAAATCAGAGTTGTATC
>JAQQPU010021371.1:0-14754 GCA_029168905.1 Artemia sp. Kazakhstan ARC1039 | reverse complement strand
CTAACAATGTTTTAATTGGTTTTGGGTTTGCATTATTATTATCTATTGGGCAAAAAATCATCATGGAGTCCAAACAGTAGCCTAGGCTAGCATGGGCATCCATATGGGGGGGGAGCTCTTGCCCTCCCCCCCTGGCTGAATGATGCTGCCTTATTTTCATATTTTTGTTCTGAGATTTCTATTATATAGCATTAAAAATAGCATTTAGACAAAGTTTGCCCCCCCTGGAATTCAGCTTATGGGCGCCCATGTAGGCTAGCCTTAACTTTTAGACTGTATATTCATATAGTTCAGCTAGGAAGAAAGTGAATACATTATTTGCTGCTTTTGTTATGTTTTTTCCAAATTCAATATCTCCCCTTAGATTTTCAAAGTCCTTGCAGTCTTGTACCTAAAAAGAAAATGTCTCAATCCATCCCCCAAAATGGGATACCACCAGATGTTTAATTTAATAGTGTATATATATGTATATATATATATATATATATAAATATTTAAATTAGCCAACTGGCCAACCAGTATTTTAAGCCTAGGCCTAGGAGTCCAGCTGGACATAAGGAAACATATTGAGAAAACAATTCTTACTCCATAATATGTAGAATAATCCTAGTTAACACATTTTGTAGGGGGAGAGCCTTTATCTTCACTTTTTTCCTTGTTTTTCTAAGAAATTCATGAATTTCTTAGAACCTAGGCTATATATTCACAGAATATATACCCTGCCCCCCTAATGTGCAAATATATACATAGAATTGTATCCTCAATCTAAAAGTATCCATTTGCATCACAAATTAATTTCACTCCCATATTAGCCATATGGTAGATGTCCCCCCAAATACCTCATAGCCTATGCTAGTGAGAAAATTTGTAGTTAAGATCCCTACAGCTTGATAGAGATAGTAGATGAGTAGCTTTTATCTGAACTCAAATACTAATATATTCAAGTGGTAAATTTATCTTGAAATAATAGGGCCATTTTTCAGCACTAAAATCTTACATCTAAGATCTTGCATCTTTCTGCAAAGATTATCATTTTTAACTCATCTTTGTTCTATGATCTTACAGCTCACTGATGTTAGCAAATAGTGTGAAGAACACCTCTGTTCTGCCATATAGGACAATAGGGCCTTTTTTTCACTCATTGGTGTGCTAAGATCTTACATCTTTTGTCAGAAAATGCTTAAAAGTGATATCTTTGAACTAAGATCTTACATCTTATGTTATAAATAAAAGTTCAAATAGGGATAAAATCCTTTTAATAGACAGTGATGATGATAACAGTGATAGAAATTCACAAAAATATCAGATATTTTGGTCACATATACAGTGACTGTCATCAGTACAGTTTAGTTTTACTACTGATGATGGTCACTGTTTATGTGACTGAAATATCTGGTATTTTTGTGAATTTCTATCACTGTCTATTAAAAGGATTTTATCCCTATTTGAACTTTTATTTATCATCATGGAAAGGCAGTGTGGTCTCTGATATTATCTACATCTTTGGTTGTTTTTGTGCAAACATCTTTCATCATACTGCTCTGATCAGTGGTCTGAGAACAAGAGTAGATCATAAAAGTTCTCTCATCATTGTTTTATATGGCAGAAAGATGGTGTTTTTCATGCATTTTGCTAACATCAGTGAGCTGTAAGATCTTAGAACAAAGGTGAGTTGAAAAAACGATAATCTTTGCAGAAAGATGTAAGATCTTAGTGCTCACATTGATGACTGAAAAACAGGCCTAATATTCTTCACCAAAACTCTCTTTATTGCTTCTATAGGAAAATATACTAGCCTAGTCAAAGCACTGTTGCCAGCACCCCCAATGTTGAATCTCTGGGTCTTATAGCCTAGTCATTAAATTCATGGGAAAAACATTGGTAAAATTCAAGTTTAGCTGCTTTTCACTATCTTGAAAAGGTGTTGCTTTAGGTTAGGAAAATGAAACTTTCAGGGATGGCTCTACATACAAAAGTAAGTCCAAATAGATATTTTAAAGTACCCACCTCCACTCCTTCTCTCTACAGAGGACTGCAACCTTTGATGACCTTTAAAATCTTTGTGTTATGAAAGTGGAACCTTGCAAAACAAACCTTCTGCTTAATTCAAGTACAAGAAAATTGTTTTCAGCCTCACAGCTTTGCTCAATCCTAATTTATGAGGTTTCAAAGATCTGCAAATACATTTCCTAAACTTAGAAAAAAAACCATTGATATGGTGTAAGATTTTACCCAAATAACAGGAATTATATTTTTCAGAACTGAAACCAGAGAAAAAGAATCTTATGACTGAAAATTAAGGTAAAATGTTGTTTTATCAAAATTTCAATAGGTATAGACCTGTCAAGTAGGCACATTTCTAAGATATAG
Organism: Artemia sp. Kazakhstan ARC1039; assembly: GCA_029168905.1. Lineage (NCBI taxonomy): Eukaryota > Metazoa > Arthropoda > Branchiopoda > Anostraca > Artemiidae > Artemia > Artemia sp. Kazakhstan ARC1039. Next base: position 12,384 of record JAQQPU010021371.1, on the reverse strand, counting down.
AAATCAGAAGAGGGTTAATATAGTAGCTTGGCAATACCTTCCCAGAGTATGTTTTTGGCCCTGGATTCATTACTAAAAGTTTCATTTTCATAACCTAACCTCTTCCCAATATAGTGAAAAGTAGTTAAACTAGAATTTTACCAAAAGTCCTCACTTTCTTTGAAGCCTTGGACATTATTCTATATATAGAAGAAACTGCTTTCATCTTACAATTTTTTTATATCTAAAATGACCACAGAGATTTTGTGTCCAGCTTTAGTAATTTTTTATACATGATTCTGGCTAGCCTATGTTCTAGATAAGGCAATAACCTTTTTTAGAATTTTACCATCAGTATTAACATGGTTCTGGCTAGCGTGTGTTCTAGATAAGGCAATAAACTTTGTTAGAATTTTACCATCTGTATTAACCTAACTTTCCTCAATGAAAACAATCATAAATTTGAACCTGAATTAACAAAGGATTGGCATTATTTTGGATTTGAATACCTGTTTTAGCATCTTTAGGCTATTGGCTTTGTTTCAGCTACTATTTTCATATAGCATGAACATGGCTGCTTTGCCTCTTGCGAAAGTGGCTGTAGTATGTCTTTTCCAGGAGCTATTAGCTGAAAAATGAAAAATCAAATAACTGCTTCTTCTACTAACTGAATCTTTTTCCCATTAAAATAAAATTTGTAACCCTGTTCATTATTGCTTTTTTTTATGGAAAACCATATGTTTTGTTTTATCAACATTTATCTTATAAGATTCACATAATCTAAGGCAAGGTTTAAAAGTTTTTGCATGTTATCTTGAGATTTTGCCACCAATACAATGCCATCTGCAAAAAATAGCACTGAAAAGGCCATACTTCCTAGATTTAATGGTAGAGCCCAACTACTGCAGGAAAAACTTACCATATCAGAGGCAATGCTATAGCATTGCCTATAGTAATGGTCATACAGCTCCAATATTTTATTATTTATTTATTTGTTATTAGTTTTTTCCAAGAGGCACTTCATATGGAAGGGGGTGTTATATAAACTTATTGGGAGCTCATTCAATTGGAAATTGAGAGTTCTAGTGCCCTTTTTAAGGGTCAAAAGTGATTGGAAGGCAACCAACACCCCTTCCACACCCACCCTTTCCCCAAACATATCCAATCAAAATTTTGAGATAGCCATTTTGTTCTAAATAGCTGATTTCCAGATAGAAATTATGTTTTGAGGAGGATACTCCTCCCACAGACCCCAGGGTAAGAGCTGTAAGTTGTGCCTTGGGGGTATATAAGCTTTGTCATAGAAACTTCAAAAAGGACTCATTCAATTGGTAATTCAAAGGGCTAGTGCCCTTTTTAATAGTCAGAAGGGATTGGAGGGCAACTAGTCCCCCTCTCACACCCACCTTTTCCCCCAAACACATCCAATCAAAATTTTGAGATAACCATTTTGTTCAACGTAGTTGAACATCCTGGAAATTAGGTCTTTGAGGATGACACGCCCCCCCCGCACAGCCCTCAGGGCAAGGCTGGGGAGCTATGCCCGGGGGGCATATAAGATTTTTATAGAAAGCATTGTTGCAGAAACTTCAAAAAGGGTTCATTTGATTAGAAATTTAAATGGCTAGTGTCCTTTTTAATAGTCAAAAGTGATTGGAAGGCAGCTAACACCCCTTCCATGTCCACCATTTCCCCAAACACATCCAATCAAAATTTTAAAATAGCCATTTTGTTCAACATAGTTGAAAGTTCTGGATATTATATCTTTGAGCAGGGCACTTCCCCCACAGTCTTCAGGACAAGGGTTATAAGTTATGCCATGGAGGCATATATGGTTCTTATGGAAGCAATGCTTGTATAAACTCCAGAGAGTGCTCATTTGATTGGAAATTGAAATTTCTAGTTCACTTTTTAAGCATCAAAAGATATTAGAGGGTATCCAGCCCCCCCCCCCCACACACCCTTTTTTCCCAAATGCATTCTTTTTCCCCAAACTTATTAAAGAAAAACTTTCTGAAAAATAAGTTTTTCATAGAAAAGTAAAGGCCATTTTAAACTTAAGCTCAGCAGATACAAATGCCTATTAAAATTCAAACCCAAAACAACCAGAAATTAGTATTAAAAAATAAATGAAACCCAAAACACACAGAAATTTAATAAACAATCATAGCAAAAACATACAACAAGTAATAATATAAATGAATAAATAGTTCTTAAAGCAAGTAATGCTTAGATTGAATACGAAAATCAAGCTTAAAATGAAAAAAAAAATTACTATTGAAGTATGCCATAGATATTAATGTAAATGAATAAATAAATCTTAAAACAAGTGAAAAATAAATTGAGTATGTAAATCAAGCTTGAAACAAACAAAATCACTACAAACAAGAGTTAGGGTATCACCTCCTTCTCTCACTGTAAAAGTCTAAAACCTACTGCATCATTGGCGCTTTACTGAAAACTATATGTGTCTTGAGCAGTCTTGGAAAGTATGAACAATATCAGATTGAATATCTGATGTATAATGATATTAATTGTTGAAAGATCCATCAGTTCAAGAATTTATTTCACTGTAATCTTATTTTTATTTTCAGTTCTGTAAGAACTGGAAAAGGAAATATTTGTAATATAATTCGTTTTCAGTTAATTGCTGTTGATGCAGTAGGCTTTTGGTTTTTATTTACAAATAAGGGAGGGGGCAGTATCCAAACTCTTGTTCTCATCAGTTCAAAATTTTACTATAATTTTGATATTAATTTTCAATATTAAGTACAAAAGAAAATATTTGTCATAAAATTGGTTTTCAGTAAAGCGCCAATGACGCAGTAGGTTTTAGACTTTTACAGTGAGAGAAGGAGGCAATACCTAAACTCTTGTTTGTAGTGATTTTTGTTCATTTCAAGTTTGATTTGCATATTCAATCTAAGTTTAACACGTTTTAAGATTTATTTATTCATTTATATTAGTATCTATTGTATGTTTGTTTGCATTGATTGTTTATTTAATTTCTTTTTGTTTCAGGTTTCATTTATACTTCACTAGTAAAATATTTTTTTTTTTCGTTTTAAGCTTGATTTGCATATTCAATTTAAGCATTACTTGCTTTAAGATTTATTTATTCATTTATATTATTACTTGTTGTATGTTTTTTGCTATGATTGTTTATTTAATTTCTGTTCTTTTTGGGTTTTATTTATTCTTTATTAGTAATTTCTGGTCATTTTGAGTTTGAATTTTAACAGATATTTGTATCTGCTGAGCTTAAGTTTAAAATGGCCTTTACTTTTCCTTTAAAAACTTATTATTTGGAAAGTTTTTTTTTTAATTAATCATTAATAAACAGAGAAATTAACCCAGATGACAGTGAGCTATCTTGCCTCAGGTCTATGTTACAACATGAAATTCTGTTACAACTCCAAACCTGTAAACCTGGGTTTTCCCTTCATACATGGGTTAGAAAAGCCGATCTATATTATCCTGTATAGCGGGTAGGATAAATAACCAGGGTCCCAGGTAGAAATATGATGTTTTTACTAGGAAATTTTAACGCCCAGGTTGACAGAAATGGGGATAGATGGTATCCTAGCCTAGGTAAATTTGGTGTAGGAAAAGAAAACAGTAATGGATACAGACTTGCAATTTTGTAGGTATAACAATCTAGTTATAACCAATACGGTGTTTGGTCATAAAATGGCTCATAAGTTAACATGGTATTCACATGATGGTAAGACAGCAAACCTTATTGATTATATTATAGTAAACCAAAGACTGGCAGGATCAATACAAGATACTTGGGTATATAGGAGTGCTGTTACTGATGTTAAAAGTAAAGATCACCATTGAGTAGTGTTTCAAATTTAGTAGTGATTCAAAAATCTTGCTTAAACTATTATGAAAGCCAATAGACATATAGTTACTATGTAATATGTAGTTCCCTTTTTATAAAGTAGGAATAATAGATATTCCTTCAATGGCTCAGACCAAACCATATTTACCAACACTAAGTTAAATAGCCTCACAATAACTGGCATTAAAGTACCCTGCAGAAGTTTTATATTCTTGTGGGTAGATCTATACCATGTGATCTTAGAGCAGAATACCCAGAAGGTTTGTTTATTGCTTCTTCTACCTCTTCTTTTGTTATTGTATAACATAGCTCTTAGTTATCTTGTTTTAAGGAGTATTCTATGCACTCTATGCCAGACAGTGTTATGTTCCCTTCTAGGCTATTTGGCCATTGTTAGGAAGAAAAATTACTATCTAGTTCCTCAAAATGTGATTTCTTAAAATTTTTATACTGGGAGACTGCCTTTGTCTATTAATTTGCTTGTTGATTTCAAATTTTTTTTAAGCTTTTTAAAAATCTTGTGTCTTACAAGTTTGAAACAGCTGTTTTTTTGTTTCCTTATATTCAAAATTTTTCTTTTAATAAGTTTTCTGTAAATTATTCTTTTCTGCTCTATATGTCTTTAAATAGTTTACCTTTGATTCTTTACAATCATTGACTGTACTTTATTAAATAGTAAATTCAGCTGCAATCTAAAATTTTTATATTCAGCATAAAAAAAATCTGTTCTATGAGAGTTCTTAGGCCTTTGTAAATATTGTGACAAACTAAAATGTAGAAACAAGGCAAATCTTGTTATAATGCCATCTGCCAAGCTGCTGCTTGTTTAAATATTTTGAAACACTCTGGCAATTGTTTGAATTGTCATTTCAGAGGGAAAATGCTGGTGTATATCTAAGCCCTTTGAAGAAACCACTCATTCTAAAGTAAAATTTTCATTAAACCTACCATGGAATGTAACCAAATCATTTGATTTATCAGTGTAAACCGATTAAATTAAAATTTTTATCAAACTAATTGGAAAGTGGTCACAACCCTCTTTGTGGAGTACTTCCATGTTAATTATTTCTGGTATTTAAGTTCTATTAAATAAATCAAATTTTATTTATTAGTATATTTAGGAAGGATGTTAAAAGACACATCAGTTGGCTAAGAGGGGCAGATGTCAAAGATGGTATATTCTTATTAGTAATCCGTATTTTCTAAAAAAAATTCTAAACATTTTTTCTAAAAATATTTTTTCTAAGAATTATTTTTTTTTAAGTATTATTTTTTTCAAAAACTTAAATAAAAGAAAATATAAATCACTTAAACCTTTGGTGAGTGGCTCAGAGATAGAAGAGTCAAGTTTGTTATCAGCTCTTTTGTCAGTAACTGATTGATCCAAAAGGTCTTCCTCCAGCATTTCAGGGTATGCTTTGCTGCTTCACCAATGTCAATCCTTGTCTTTTAATTCTTTCTTGTTTTTATGATGTGTATTATATTTTTCCCTTTTTAGTTAGTATTATTTATTTATTTTCCCATTTTTTAACATAATATTTTCTGTAGTTTCAGAAATAAGTAGTTATTGGCAAGGAAACCAGAAAGATTTCTTATATGCACACACAAAACCAAAGAACAGTTGGAAAAAGACATAAGGAGAACCAAAAAGGACAATAAGCAGAATAGAAAACTGTACAATTAGGCTCAAAAATATTACCTAAACCTATTATTATGCTACCTCAGTAAAGTCTGAGTTATTTGAAGAGCTAGCCTCTATAAATTATTGCTTTTCCTCTCTCCTTGTGAGTAGTCCTGCTAACATGACCATAATTTAGTCATGTCCCCTCCTAGATAAGAGAGTTGATAAAGATGTGTTAAGCATGCTATCCTCTATCTGTGAGAAATTTGCACTATCTAGGACTGTACAATTATATGATGTTCTAATAGTTGTTAGCTGAGAGTAGAACTGCTCATAACAAAACTGATGTTTCACACCAACAAGTTAATTGTCTCTTTGCAGTAAGATTATCACTATTTAATTTCTTTCTAGTACTACAATATATTTGTTTTCCAGGACCCACACAGATATTAGAAAGTCACCACAGTTACCATTGTCCCTTTCTTTACCATCTTGCAACAAAAAGTATTCTGAATTCTAACCTTGAGTTTCATGTGGTTCAGTTCTGCCTTTTCAAAATCTTAGAAAAGCCAGAACTCTTGATGACAGCTTAAAAAAAAAACAAAAAAAAACTAGTTTTGGTTGTTGTATTTTTCACCAAAGTGGGCAGCAACGACTCAATTAGTTTTTCATAAATTATTTACAATTCTCACTTGTTCCACATGGTTTGCTGTTAAAAAAGTAAACCGAACAAACAGTAGAATTCAAAATAAAATGCATTTGACAAAATTTCAGTGTAACACAGAAGTCATCTAACAAAAAAAAAGAATACTAGAATTTTATTCTGGCTCCTTTTAGGCATGCTGCTGTTGCTGCTGTTGCAATTACACCCCAGCTGTCCCCCCTCTGGCCTCTAATAGGTGGATAATTATTTGATATAACATAGAAATCAAACTGCAAAAAATAAATTTATCACTCAATTCTCTACTTAACACTATCCATAATTGTACCCTTCCCCCACCCCCTGATCATGTAATGCCTGTATATAGCCCTAGGTTATATAACAAAAATTGCTGTTTTTGTAGACTTGTGTTTGTATTTATAGTTTTTATTATTTATTTATATAGTTTTTGTATTTATTTTTCGTCAACAGCTGGCTCATAAGGCCAATTTCACCAAACAAAAGCAAGACTTTTGATAAGATTTTGGTGTCACACAAATTTCAAATCGCAAAAATACGACGAGAATGATTTTGTTGATTTGTATTGTTTTTTTTTACCCATTTCGCATCAACAACTGGCTCTTAAAACAAATTTGAAAAAAAAAACAAGAGACATTGTTGTAGGTAGGTAGACCAAAATTAACATGCAACATATAATTTAGAAGAAAATATGAAATATACAATTTTATTTTTCAATTCTCCTTCCAAATATAATATGAACTACCTTTCCAATTAATATTTTTTACTTAATTTTGTATAAAAAAACACAAATAAAAAACATGGGGGGGGGGTTCATAAAGGAACCCATCCTTGTTTTTTCCCCAACGTTTTAATTGGCTAATAAGCATGTATTGGCAAATTAAATGTCCTGGTATTTGTTGTACTGCATAATCAAATGATAACATTGTATGGTTTAGTTACACGTATTACATTGTATGGTTTTAGTTACATTGTATGGTTTAGTTAACATTTTATTTTTTAGAAAAGAATATTGAAGGATTTGGATAGACTTATGTCATGTCCTCAACGCCCTTGGATTGAAATTGATGCAGATAAAATCGCGGGGAATATATTTGAGTAAGTTTAGTTCTTTTATTTTTATTTTCAAGCTCGTTTTGTTTTGTGTAAATTGTTGAAAAAAAACTGTCATAGTTCTCTGTGAACAATTTTCTGAAACTAAATTTCCTTTTGTAGCACAAAAAATTGCAGAGGGAAAGGTCAAATGGAAGCCTATTTTGAAAGAAGAATACTATCTATTTCGAATTATATACAATTGTTCACTTTATATTGGTTTTTGTTTCTCCAGGAAAAGAGGTAGCTGTCCCACTTGACCTCCTATATGGGTATCTGTATGACTTTAGTAGCAATATTTATTAATACAAATGATCTTTCTAATTTTGAATACAAATGATCTTTCTAATATTTTTATTGTTGAAGTCGGCTATTCTAATAAAAAGTAAAGAGCTTTTCAGTTTTAAAGAGAGAAAAGTTTGTTTGTATCTTTCGAATTTGTGATTGTTTATTGCTCATTATTATTGAGGTTCTAAAGAGCATAATTTTTATTCAAATACCGTGTTGGATTTTGTTTTTGTTACTGTAAGTTTTCTTTCTTTTTATTTTTTGCACAGTGCTTGTGTGTTTTCTTGTTTTTTTCTTACATTTTGTATATGAGCTTCAGCTAGTTTTTTTTTCTGCTGATATATGCTTAAAAGATCTAAAGCCGAACTGGCCAGCCATGACAGAAAACACAAAAAATATAAATACGACAAACGGGTCTATGGCCAGTAAATGAAAACGAAGAAAAAACAAAAACGAATATTTCGCCCGTATCTAACAAGGCGTCTTCAGCGTAGAGAAAAAAAATATAAACTAAAACTAAAAAATATACATAAAACTAAAATAGACTCACCTAAAAATATGTAGTTTTATGTATATTTTTTAGTTTTAGTTATATTTTTTTTTCTCTACGCTGAAGAAGCCTTATTAGATACGGGCGAAATATTCGTTTTGTTTTTTCTTTGTTTTCATTTACTGGCCATAACCCCGTTTGTCGTATTTATATTTTTTTGTGTTTTCTGATATATGCTTTTGCTGCTCTTTAAGAAAAAGTTTGACATTTTGTCCCAATCGTTTAAGAAAGACCCCTGAAACAAAAGAGTAATTAAATTTGAATAAGATTTATTTTTAAAGAACTTTAAGACTTTAATATAACGAGCGAGAGATGCGGAAGGGGCAACCCAGCTCCTAAACAGAATAATTCTTGTTCGTTTTAAGTTTTAATATTGCTCATTACTTTCCGTAGAAAAAAAAACTATTATTTTTTTTTAGATTTAATAATCTGACTAGCTTCAATCAACAAATAGTACCAATGTAATTGTTTGTTTTTATTTATTGATCTATCCTTTTTATGTTATTTTACACGTAGATAAATTTTGGCCCAAAGTTATGAAGCTGAATAAAAAAATATCTTCAATGTTGACATAACTCTTCTTACATTGTTACTTTTGACCTTTGTCTTTATTTATTTTCTTGCTATGCCGTCGTGGTCCTGCTATAAAATTTCGACCCTAATTCCTTAACTTGTCCTTCTCATATTGCAGAGAGATAATGGGAGCTGCATTAGAAGTTTGCATCAACGAGAAACAACGACCCGTGATCCAGATTTTATGATTGGAAGGTGCGTCAGGGGCAGTAAACTCCGCTATTTACTTTTTGGCTCTTAATGGTGGATCCAGATTTTGCCACCAGTGGTGATTCTGTCTATGAAACCGTCACCTGCGTTTGTATAGCGACCCAAATGCGTTTGGCAAGTCTCAAAGCATGTTTGTTAACACAACACTATGAGTTGTTTTGGGGCCCAGCTTGCATAGACTTAATGAAATCCAAGTCTGTTGTGGGTGATTTCACAGGGAGAATCATGAATAATTTGTTGACAATGTTCCACTTCATCAATTGTCACTCGTTTGTCTAGCGAAAATGTCACGTGCGCGCTGTTTGTTGTCATGATTTGTTGCCATGGATGGTCTTCCGGCTTTTTCCTTATGCGTATCTCTCGTTCGAGGGATACGCATTTTTTCTTATATATTCGTCGACACCAAGTTTAGGCCACACACTGTTCCTGTATTGCGCCAAAATTCTTTGATGAATTGTGGTTCCTGATGCAGCTTCTGACCCCGGATTACTTCTCGTTGTTCCTCATTGGTGCAAACTTCTAATGGTGCGGGCATGATGAATCAGCAATATGAAAAACAAGGCCGTACCCAGAGGGGGGCTATGGGAGTTGAACTCCCCCCGCCCCTCTAAAATGTTTGTCTGACTCGTAGAAATGTGACAAGAATGGATATAAACAAATTGTGTATGCGTTTTTTGAGTTTTTTTTGTGTAGCCCCCCCCCCAAAAAAAAATTGAGTAAAACCCCCTCCGAAAAAAATCCTGGGTACAGCCTTGATGAGAAGGACAAATTAAAGTACCAAGGACATTGAAATGTAAACATTTTTTCCATATGGCTCCATCTTAGGTCTATCTGAGCCTGACAACCAGGACTTTTTTACAATTCTTTTGGTTGTTAATCTTATTATGTATCAAGCCAAACAGTCGGGCTAATGTTGCAAAATAAGTAGATTTGTTATATTTAAACTTAACATCTCTTGGTTTCTTCTCTTGGTCTCTGAAGAGCAACAGTATATTTAATATTTGTACTTGACTTAACACAAATTAAATAACAAAAGTAATACTTTTGGAATCTGAAGAAAATAAGGATTCAATTGATACAAGAACGAAATTGAAACGCTAAAAGGATAAATATAGGCCTAACGGGCTTTTCAAATTCGTGATCTTGTAATTAAGTAATCAGGTAAAAGTTGTGAATAAATTTTAATAACAAGTGTTAATGCATAGCTTACTCATTTAGCTATTCAATGATATACTTCTCAATTCCTATTTGATAACAAGATAGTAGGGTTATACCCAATTCACCAATTGGTTTTTTACCCAGTTTACTCCCATTTAATGGTAGTGTTTGTCTTTTGCTACAGTAATCAGGAAAGCTTCACATTTTATAGCTCAATGATGATATATTGTTTTGCTCATTTTGTGCTGATTTCCACACACGTTCCTTATTTTCAAACTTGACGCCCGCTAAGTACTAAAATTGCATAACTGTATATGTATTTCTTTTTCATTAAATGTGTATGATTGTGCAAGTTTATACTTAATCAATCTAAAGAACTTGATTTCATTTTTACAGCCTTTTGTATTTTAAAGAATGAGGGACATAGGGTCGAATTTTTATGGCAGAACCATAACAGCATAACAATAAAATACAAACATTAACAACAATAACAATAAAATAAACGAGGACTTCAGTCAATAGTAAGAATGCGAGAAGAGTTTTGCCAACATTGGAGTTTTTTTACTTGCCCCTGTACATTTTTTTTTATTTTGGCTCCTGTTTCCCTAGGAAGCATCCTTTAATTTTCAAGCATCAGACCTTTGTGCAACTTAGATTTTTTATTTTTTTTTATTCTGGATTGCCCAGTATTGCCAAGTGAAAAATTCACAGTGGTGGTCAATCTACACAAATCAATGAAATAATTCTTAATGTTCATATCTGAAAATACGACTACCCAAGGAGTCTATCAGACAACGTAAAATAGAAAAAAACAGGTCGCCCCAACCCTAGCCATAAGTAAAACGTATCTTGTAATTATTGGAAGCCAACTGATTCTTACTGTAAAAGTTCTTTTGGGAGATACTGGCTTTAGCTACCCATTGTATTACCTAATGTGATTGGCTAGGTATTACTGACACAAACTAATGGCATAAACAAAGGTTTGATGAACATTTTAAAAATAATTCTTGATTTTTCTACTTCCAGGTGGGAATTCTTTATTGTTGGGGCACCTAGTACCGTATATGAGAATGAGCGATTCTTATTAAGATTTAAATTTAGCAAGAAATATCCATTCGAGGCTCCAATAGTAAGTATACGTTTTGGTCCGATTTAAAATCCCTTGGAAGAGATGATCTATAGCTTTATTTCAGGAGTGTAAAAAGAGTGTTCTGAAATAATGTATCTGAAATAATAAATAAAGCAGGGATATTCAGCTAATGTTATCTACGGAAGACAGAATAGTTTGCACATTAGTTTGCAAATAGTTACACAATAGTTTGCACAGAAAGTTTGCACATTTTCTGATCTGTAACTGATACTGATGTTTAAAAAGAAGAACTTAAATTGTTGTGTTGTTGTGAAGGTGTGTTGTTGTGAACAATTGTGTTGTTGTGATTGTTGTGTTGTTGTGAACAATTGTTAAATTGTTGTGAAGGTGTGAATGATCGTGGAATTGTAGTTGCGAAATTATTTAACGATTATATTGACTTACATTTAAAAAAGGACGGGAAACAACAAAGAAAAAAGTGCTTTATTTAACAAAAATTTTGCGATGAGAATGCTGTAAAGAGGAGAAATAATTGCATCACCTCCGTTTTAATTTACTGAATTTGTCTTTTGCGTTTTAGTGCTATTAATTTCTTTTTCAAAACAGCAGCTAAAATGGAAATTAGTGGAACAAGCAGGATGCATTTCAGCACATATTTTCTTATATGCTAAATTACCTTTATCTTAGTAAGCAAGCATTTTAACTTTATTGAATTACTGTTATTGAATTATTTATTGAATATACTGTTGTTTAAACAAGATAATCTACGCATTCAATAAGCTTATTGTAATTGATTTTTTTTAAAGCTGTGGCATTCCATTGCCAATTGTAATTATTGAATTGTGTTCAAGAGCAGTTATTAAAACCTATTGCCATTAATTATTTGCTTATTGTACTTCTAGTCTCAATAAACTACAATTCCTTTTTTTAAGTATCACAACTATTGGTGTGTATCACAACTATTACGTATCACAATTATCGCAATTCACTGATTAATATAAGCTAAGGATACTTTCAGTTAGTTTTAAAGGTTCTATGGATTTGAATTTTCTTTAAAGAAATTCGTTTTGATGTTCAAACTACGTTCAGTAGATTCAGGGGCGACGTTGGGGGGGGGGGGGGGGCAGTTGTCCCCCAAATAGTTTGGAGGAAAAAATCGTCTCGCTCTTTTGTAACAACTTGGTCTGTGGTCTTGGTCTTTTCTAACAACCTGGTCTTCGGTCATAGTCTTTTGTAATAGCCCGGTCTATAGTTTTCGGTCTCGATCTTTTGTAACAACCTGGTCTTCGGTCTCAGT
>JAQQPU010021370.1:855-11489 GCA_029168905.1 Artemia sp. Kazakhstan ARC1039 | reverse complement strand
CATGGTTTAAAATTCAAATTTTCTTGTTCACTCATTTTGCGGAGCTAATTCAGAATTGAATTTTTTCTATCACCATTATTCAGATGAAGGTCATCTGTGTAGGTAAAGGAGACCCTTTTAAGACCTATCCATGTGCCTCAATTTTCTATGATTAACGGTTTCTTTCGCCGAATGCTAAGCTTCCACTTTTGTTTTCTTACTTATTGTTACTTTTCTCGTTTTTTTTCATCCTTTTCCTCAAGTAATTTAATTATATATTTATATATCTTTTCCTCCCCTTTGCTTGTGAAACTACATAACTAACCTAGTATTTGTTAGCTTCAACAAATGTAATTCTATTGCTTATTACGTCGTAAAATGCCATATTTTCGAAGCATCTCTACTCCTAAAACACTCGGAAATGGCAGTGTTCGTAGTGCTAGCTACCGCTGGCACCACTTATTGGGGTGTATGTGCAGGGTCACTACTTTTAAAGGCAAAAAATGACGCAAAACGATTGCTATGCCGCTTACTCGAATGACGCAAAAAGATTGCTATGCCACTTACTCGAATGACGCAAAAAGATTCCTATGCCACTTACTCGAATGAGAGAGCCCCTTGTCGGCCCTAATGTTAGTGAGATTCCCGCTCTTACCCCAACGTTTCTGCAAATATCGGGTTTGGTACTACCCTATTTACAGTATACCGTGTCCCAGGGTATGGTAACACGATCGAGCGGTCAAATGGCCACTTTCTAAAGCCAAATGTACCCGCCTTGGGTTACGGCTAGAAAATTTCTACTCTCTCCTTGGAGGTAATAACCCTCCCTGTCAATATAATAATGACGGTGCCTTGTAGCTCTATTCCTACCCTGCCTGGGTTACGGAAAATACTACACAGTTTGTAGAAAATACCTTACTTGTATTCTTCCAAAAGGGTCACAAATGTAATTAAAGAAACGAAAATAGGTCATTTATCTGAAAGAAAAAGAAACAGGGGTGGAACACCCAACAGTAGCAGTTTTTTATCCTTGAACAATAAGTTTATAGCCTGTACCTGTAGTAAGGCTGAATTAGGACCCCATTTGCTACTATTATGTCTAAAATTCTTCTGTTTCTACTAACGTTTCATCGGTCCAGCTAGATTTTGTTTTTCTTTACGTATTATCTTTTATTTTATTCTTTCAATTCACGGTACAAATACTTTATTATTTAGTAATATACGGCACTACTACATTGCATTTATTACTAACACTAAAAAAACTACTAATTATACACTTGCTTCTACTTGTTAAAAACTGAATACTATTTTTTTTTTCATTTTACAATTGTTTATTGAGCCTTTTCTCCAGTTTTTCTATTGTACCCAACTCTTTGAGGGGATACAAATTTATTTCTAATAGCCAAAGTTCAAGCAAAGCTGCTTGAAGTTTTGCTAATTCGAGCGCCGCTAAAAGCAAAGTCCATTTACCTTTCTGTTTTGACAAAGCCATTTCTGTTTCAATATACAATTTTTATTTAGTCAACTCGACCTAGTTTTCCCAACTTCCACCAGTTAAAACTTAAAAAAAAAATATAGTATATATGTATACAAGCATTGAATCAACTCAAAAATAAATTAATTTTTTTTTTCGCTTAACTTATTTTGGGGGAGGCTATTATCTCCTATGAGATATCTAAAGGGTTTCCCTGTAGTAGCCTAGTGGCAATAGGCCTAATCACTTTTCTTATATGTCTGTATCTCTCCAATAATTAAATTTAAATTCCAAAGTTTTAATAGCCTAATTAGTTCGCAGTTTTCCTCCAATTTCCGACTCGCGCCATTTGTAGCGATAAAAAGATTGATATTTGTAGCGATAGAAATTTTTCCGATAGCGCCGCTTATAGCGCTGGAGATTGTGTCAACTAGGCTAGCGCCGCTCTCAATTAATGGGAGAATATTGAATATGTAGACATATAAATGTGGCCACTTTTTTCTCGAGCTATCTGGAGATCAGATTCCTTTGGGAGTGTTTACCTTGGAGATATACAAACTAATTACCTATCATTAGGCTAGACTAAATACAGACATATAAAATGAAATAAACACAGAAAAAAAGGCAATAGATTTATTGAACTTACATGCTTAGATGCACAGCAATGGGTCACTTCAATGACAATAACGGTGAAAAGAATATGAGAATTTGTCTGAGTCCTTCCCAATCTTATATACGAATAATACCAAATCTGACTTACGAATCCCTCCAAAACTGACTTACGAATAATACCAAATCTGACTTACGAATAATCTCAAAAAGCACATCTACCCCACTATCAAAACATAGCTTTTCAGTCCTGCGCCATGAGGACTGGCTCACCATTGGCCCAATAGGACCAAGGATGTAAATCTTTCGTCCAATGAATTCTTTTAAATGTTTTTGATGATTCAAGCGTTCACACGGTTTTTTGCCATTTAAACTTCCTTAGAAATATTGTGCATAGCATTTTTTTTGCTACTAATTATCTTAGCGAAATTCGAACGACTAGCGTCGTTGTTTGACTGAAGCTAGAATGCAATTTCTCTTTTTGCTGATTAAGAATTTAGACTCTTGGAAGCGGTATTTGAACTCAATTAGGGGACGTTTAATTTCTGCCCGAATCATCTTTAGAAGGAAAGAATCTTGTATTTTAAATATATCGCATTTTACTCATGGTACAGGGGCGAACCCCCTAATATACGTATTAAAAATCTATGAATATAGAAGTTCATTTCGTAAGTTACGTATATTTATTACTAATAAAAACGTTCGTAAATAAAATTAAACAAGTTTCGAGAAAGCCATTCAACCAAATAAAAAAAAATTAATATGCAAATTTTGTTTTAATTATTCATGTACGGTGTGCCAAAATCAAAACCTGCATTAATTCAAAAACGTTCAGAAATTAAATAAAAAAACAAGTTTTTTTTTAACTGAAAGTAAGGAACGACGTTAAAACTTAAAACGAACAGATATTATTTCGTATATGAAAGGGCCTGTCCCCTCCTCAACACCTCGCTCTTTACGCTAAAGTTTGACTTTCTCACAACTCTATTTTTTTAAACAATAAAAAACTTTAGCGTAAAGAGCGAGGCGTTGAGGAGGGGATATCCCCTTTCATATACGGAATAATATCTGCTCGTTTTAAGTTTTAATGTCGTTCCTCACTTTCAGTTAAAAAAAAACTTGTTTTTATTGTTTAATCACATAAAGCTTGATTTAAGGACAGCGCCTGCATTTTGATCTTTTTAATTATTCGGTTTTAACTAATGTAGACTGCTGGCTGCCTCCCAGTTTTCCAGAAAATGCCTAGTGTAGATGCACTTTAATTTGTATTCAGGAAAATTTTAATGAGAATTACTAAATAATACGATTTAAGAGAAAACACCAAATACTAAGATTAATACCCCGAGTCAGCGTTGTCGTTGCCATCCCCATAGTCTTCCCCAATGCCTAAAAAAGCGATGCATTCGGACGCAGTCACATCGGATTTCACGGACTTCATTTTTTATTTATTTAAACTCTCGGTGAACGTAGGGGGACCTTAGCTTCATCCTATACTTGACAGAAATCGCCGCAACCAAAGTTACGTTTTTGAGCCCATTCCTCTTTTCATTTTTTACTTTTTTCAGAATGCTGAAAAGTCTTTCCACAACAATATTTGAGCAGGCAAGTCTAAAAATAAATTGAATGACATGAGGAACGCTAGTGAATTTTAGCACTCCACTTTGCGTCTTGATGGATGTCACACGATTCCAAAAATCAATCCTTCAGTCCTTCCCCGTTGGTTATTTTGTTTCAAATTTCACGGGTCTATCCAAGTCCAACAAATACTAGAACGTTTGTCAATCGCTTTTGCCAAAATCCCACCGTTGTATCCAAAATTCCTATTTCTGTAACAAAAATCCATAGGCTTGGCAAGGAAAAAAGTGGAAAATCCAAATTTAAAGTAGAAATAAAGTACTAAACTAGGTCTAAAAATATTAGAGGAGAAACATTCAAAATAAAGTAGTCTACTCTAAAATATAGTAGAAATGGACGCACTGGAATGCCATCAGAAACCTCAACGTAGTTACAGATGTTGTTGGATATTCTGTCCTTGTTTCCATCCTAAATGCTGGTAAATTTTTCTCTTATAGACTGACTTCAATCACAAGACAGTTCAATGAGCTTATTTCCCTGCAAAATAAAACAAAGTAATTAATTACTGGTTTTTCAAAAAAAAGGCAAAGTTGAAATACCCAAACATTTCAATATTAATATTTGAATATAAAACTTTACAAAACTGACTTCTTCTTTTGCAACAAGAAATTAAATAAATACAGCATTATTTTTGGAAAGAATTCAATTTTTTGAAATTTTTTGTGTTGGTGCATTTATGATTTTTGACTGTGATTAGTTGTAAAATTCAATTTATTAAAAAGAAATAAAAACATATGTTTAGTTATGATAATATTTTGAGATTTAAAAGAGTTGTAGCTTACTGGGAGGTGGTGAGGTTAAGACTCTTAAAGTTGTCCTCATCAAATTGATTTTTTAATCCACTGATTTCATTTACTTTAACATCAGTCTAGCACAAAAAATTGTCCAGAAGTAGCAAGAAATCAAAAATATTTTTTAGGCTTTAGAGACCAGCCTTTTGATAGTAGCATCTACTTTGTCTTGTACAAGGAATTTGTTGACATCTTTTCCTTGTAAAGTCAAATTAAGAATATTTAGAAAACTAAAAAAAATCGCTGAATAAGCGGATATTAACCAAATCTCATGATTAAGGCAGTTGTCTAAAAAGACTTGAGCTTCCAGCTTTCATTTTGCTTGAAATTATGACAAGAACCACCACACCTCATCGTGAAGCTCCAACAACCTGTTCAGAACTTTTCCTCTGGACATCCAAAGGATTTCACAATACAGGAGTAGTTTTTTATGTTTACTCCCCATTTCATCGCACATCACGCCAAGGGCTCTAAGGTGGTGCTTTGATTAAATCTATGATTTTAACAGAATCGTCCAGTGTGTCTGTTAGGTTTTCTTTCATTCCTTTCACTGCTAAACCCTCTCTGTGATTGCTACAGTGGAGCCATTCAACTGATGGAGAAAGTTGCTTAACATTTGCTGCCACTCCTGAGTAACTGCGAGAGATGGTATGGGGTCCATCAGTACTTAATCTGACACGCTTAAACCAGTCAATTTCGCTTTCTTTCATAAAACCATCCAAACAGTTGAAAATATCGGCTCCAGTTGTTCTCGTGGGTAAAGGTCTGCAAAATTACATTTCGGTATAAGCCTACATAAGTAACTGGACACAAGGAAACATGTTAAGAAAACAATTCTTACTTTATAATATGCAGAATAATCGTAGTTACCACATTATGCATGAGGGTTTTTTTTTTTTTTTTGGTGGCCCCCCCCCCCCCCTAATGTGCAAATTTGCCTGGAGAACTGCCTGGAGAGAAGGAAACATGTTAAGAAAACAACTCTTACCTCATAATATGCGAAATAATCATAGTTAAGACATTTTGCATGCAGCCCCACTATACTTTACCCCTAACCTCCCTGATGTGAAAATATACAGCCCAACTTATATATTTCCTATCTATTCTACCAATACATATCAGTTGTTTCAACCCATGCCCCCCTATAAATTGAATCAACTGTGACAAAACAAAAACTGGAGAAACAGGTAATGGGTGGCAGAATGCATTTAGAATATGTAATTACGGCTATATATTTGCACATTAAGTATAACAAGTAAAATATAGTATAGTACAGTAAAATATAGTAAGGCTGCATGAAAAATGTGTTAAGTACGATTATTCTGCATATTATGAAATAAGAATTGCTTTCTTAAGATGTTTCCTTATGTCCAGTTACTTATCGAGGCTTATACCTAAAATCTCTTCTTCTACTGATTCATTAGTCTCAAATTTTACAAAAGCTAATAAATTGGCGTTATCAGCTATGTATCAGCTATATAATTGTAAGGAGTAAAAGTCGCTTCGTCTCAAAGCAGAAATAAGTTGTTGTCTTATATTTTCAGACATTTCTTCTATTCACCTTTTAACCGTGTTATTTGATAGTGGTATTTCCTCTATTTTCTCAGTTGCTTTTCGGGCAGAAATAAGCTTGGCAGCTGGCAAATGATATTCTCATCTGCAGTATAAGGTGTACCTTTTTTGGTAACCAACAGCGACAGTTGGAACGAAACCATTGTAACCTTTTTTATTTTCTCGTCCTGTTGAGAGACATTTTTCATACTGGTCTCAGTCGCTATCAACCCTCCTTTTCTTATTTTGAGAAAAAGCTGAAGGCTTATTAACACATTCTGGGTGTTTGGTTGGAACGTGTCTTTCTAGCTTAGAAGGCTTCATGCTTTAACTTGCCAATGTTTCAAAGCACATTACACATTGAGGTAATGGTTTTTCCTCTGTGCCCAAAATGTTGTATTTAATATAATTGGTACTATATTTCCTTAAGAAAGTATTTGGTTTCTCTGCGTTTACCTCTACTTCAGCCTTTTCAGACTTTATTAGTTTAGTATTTGGTGGGCCTTGCTCACCTTCACCAATAGTTACTTGAGAAATAACCTCTTAACAAAAAGTTCTGTTTTTAACCCTTTGCCCATCTTCAAAACTTTACTAAACCACACGAATACACAACCATAAAGTGAAAATTCAAAGGGAACACCAAACATGTTGTACAACTAGCGGTACCAAATGTGCAACTGTGGACACTGCACGATGTCTACACTCCATAGTAAGACTGAAAGTCGGGCCATAATTGTCACTCACACCTACATTTCGTTGCGCGGAACGAGTTTTTCTTATCTTTTCTGATGGTTTATTTTATTCGATGGTTTCTGATAGTTTTAGGATGGAGTCATGGCCCACCTGTAACCCTTTAGCGATCCATTAGTAGATCGCAACCTTTCGGCTGGGAACCACTGCCCTAAACAGTTCCTGGGATATTGCTGATGCACCCTTTTGCAAATCTGCGTGCACTAAGTGATTTTTTATTTATTCCAATATACCTCTCAATATTCACTGATAGTGTTACCTTAATATCCTTAGCCTTAGTCATTAGAAGTAGTTGTACTAGTGGGTAGTAGTAGTAGTAGTAGTGTGGACAAAGAGTTTTTTTATCAGTTGAACCTTCCCATCACCATACTCTGAAAGTTTCAACTTAATATCTTAAGCCTTATGATTAGTTCAACAAAACCCTCAACATACCCTGAAAGTTTCACCTTACTACCCTTAACCTTAGAAATAGTAGTACCAGTAGCAGTAGCAGTATTATTACTATTAGTTAATAGCAGATGTAATATATGCATGCCTTAAAAGTTTCAATGTAACAATCTAAGCCGATCCTGAGATATTCTTGGTAGGAATGCTCTTTTAATCACCTGCATACAATCAGTGTGTTATGATTTTGCTCAACATTCCCTAAAAGTTTAACCTTAATACCCTTAGAATCAGTAGTAGTAGTCGTCATAATATTAGTATTAGTAGTGGCGTTAATAGTATTGGTAGTGGTAGTAGCATGCACATTCTGATTTTTGGTTAGGTCAACATCCCCCTCAACATACCCTGAAAGTTTAAATTGTATCACGGCTGCTGCTTGCGCACCTCGTATAATGGAGAAATCAAATTGTCCAGAGGACGATAAAAACCAAATTGATGCTGCAATTTTTTAGAATTTTTTTTTATATGTAGATCAGAGATAAATGAGATAATATCAAAGATATTACGAGGTGCGTTTTTCTTTCTTTCCCATGTAAGTATTAGAGATGGAATTTTTTCATTTTTACCAGACGACGCAGCATGAAAAACTGGATCAGACGCATATAAAAAGTAATTTTCGGTAAAAATCGATTAAACGAGGTGTGCATGCAGCAGCCATGGTATGATCTAAGCTTTTCCTGGGATATTGCTGATACGCTATCATAGGCAGCGTAATAGCGCTGCCTAAGTAAAGAGCGATGTTGGCATAATGTATTATTTATTTATTTTTTTTGTTTAGACCAGCACTTTGTATCGAAGGAGTTGTCATAGAAACTTCAAAAAGGGCTCATTAGATTTGAAATTGAAAGCGCTAGTGCCCTTTTTAATAGTCAAAAGTGATTGGAGGGCAACTAACCCCCTCCCACGCCCACCATTTCCCCAAACACATTCAATCAACATTTTGAGATAGCAATTTTTTCAACATAGTTGAAGAATCCGGAAATTATGTCTTTGAGGTTGACAACCCCCACCCCTCCCCCACAGCCCTCAGGTCAAAGGTTGTAAGTTATGCCTTGGGGGCATATAAGGTTTTTAAAGAAGGTGTTGTCGTAGGAAATTCAAAAAGGGCTCATTCGATTGGAAATTGACAGGGCTAGTGCCCTTTTTAATATTCGAAAGTGATTGGAGGGGAACTAACCCCCTTTCTCGCCCACCATTTCCCCAAATATCCAATCAAAATTTTTAGATAGCCATTTTGTTAAACGTATTTGAAAGGCTCAGAAATTATGTCTTTGAGGATGGCACTTCCCCCCGCCCCAACAGTCCTCAAGGACAAAGTTCGTAATTTTTGCCCTGGGGGCATATAAGGTTTTTATAGAAAGTGTTGTCGTAGAAACTTCGAAAGGGCTCATTTGATTGGAAATTGAGAGGGCTAGTGTCCTTATTAATAGTCAAAGGTGATCGGAGGGCGAATGCCCCCCACGCTCATTATTTATCCTAACACTTCCGATCAACATTTTGATATAGCCAAATTGTTTAACGTAGTTCAAAGGTCTGGAAATTATGTCTTTGAGGATGACATCCCCCCCACAGCCCTCAGGACAAGGGTTGTAAGTTATGCCCTAGGGGCATATAAGGTTTATATAGAAATTGTTGTCGCAGAAACTTCAAAAAGGGCTTATTCGATTGGAAAGTGAAAGTGCTAGTGCCCTTTTCAATAGTCGAAAGTAATTGGAGAGAAACTAACCCCCCACCCACGCCCACCGTTTCCCCAAACACATCCAATCAAATTTATGAGATAGCAATTTTGTTAAACGTTGTTTAAAGGTCCGGAAATTATGTCTTTGAGGATGACCCCCTCCACAGTCCTGAAGGGCAAAGGTTGTAATTTATGCCCTGGGGGCATATTAAGGTTTTTATAGAAAGTGTTGTCGTGGAAACTTCAAAAAGGGCTCATTTGATTGGAAATTGAGAGGGCTAGTGCCCTTATTAATAGTCGAAGGTGATCAGAGAGTGAATGCCCCCCCCCCCCACGCACATCATTTCCCCAAATACTTCCGATCAATATTTTGATATAGCCATTTTGTTTAACATGATTGAAAGGTCTGGAAATTATGTATTTAAGCATGACATCCCCTCCCACAGCCCTCAGGACAAGGTTTGAAAGTTATGCCCTTGGGGCATATAAGGTTTTTATAGAAAGCTTTGTCGTAGAAACTTTAAAAAGGGCTCATTCGTTTGGAAATTGAAAGGACCAGTGCCCTTTTCAATAGTCGACAGTGATTGGAGAGTAACTAATCCCCCTCCCACGCCCACCATTTCCTCAAACACTTCCAATTAAAATTTTGAAATAGCCATTTTGTTCAATGTATTTGAAAGGTCCGGAAATTATGATTTTGAGGATAACAAAGCCCCCTGCCCTCATGGCAAGGGTTGTAAGTTATACCCTGAGGGTACATAAGGTTTTTATAGAAAGCGTGGTCATATAAACTTCGGAGAGGACTCATTGGATTGGTAATCAGAAGTTCTAGTGCTCTTTTTAAGAGTCAAGGTGATCAGAGGGCAGCTACCCCCCCCCTCACACGCACACATATCGTATTGTCCCGAAATGCATCTAATAGAAATTTTGAGATAGGCATTTTATTCAAAACAATCTAAATATCATATAAAAAGGCTTTTGGGGTTGGAACAAACACCAGAACCAAAGGGCGAGGATTGTAAGTTATGCCCAGGGGGTTTTTAAGGTTTATATGGAAGGGATGGTTGTATAAACTTTAGAGGAGGCTCATTTGGTTAAAAATTGAAATTTCTAGTTCCCTTTTAAGAGTCAAAAGTGACAGAGGGCAGCTAGCCTCCTCCCCTTCCGACAACCCTTCTTCACTAAACGAATCTGATTAAAATTCTGAGATAGCGATTTTGCTCAAAATCGTCCAAAGAACTAAAACAATGCCTCTAGGGTTGACGCAAACCTCCAGTGCCCTGGGGATAGGGTTGTAAATCATGGCCTGGGGTAATATAAGGTTTTTATGGAATGGGTGGTCGCATAAACTTCTGATGGGGCTCATTTGGTTTGAAATTGAAAGTTATAGTGCCCTTTTTAAGAGTCAGAGTGATTTGAAAGTAACCACCCCCCCCCCAAACCCATCATTTCCCCAAAGACATCTAGCTCTCTTTTAAGAGTCAATAGCGATGAAGGTCAATTAGACCTCCCCAAACTACCCCTCTTTTCACCAAATGTATCTGATTGACATTGTGCGATGGCAATTTTGTTTAGAATAGTCCAAAGAACATATAACAGTGCCTCCAGGGTCGGCACAACCCCCCAGAGCCCTGGGGCAAGGGCTTAAAGTTATGCCCTGGGGACATATAAGGTTTTTATGGAATACTACTACTGCTACTACTGCTAACAACTCACCGCAGCA